>RJWM01004650.1:0-99449 GCA_004363535.1 Dasyprocta punctata | reverse complement strand
CTGACACCTGAAAATTAAAGAAAGCTTTTTTTTCACATATTTTTGTAGAGGTTTCAATCCACAAGCAACTGAGTGCAAGGCAGAGCAGCATAGCAGAGAGGTGTGACAGGGGAATAGCTGTCCCTGGCATGGTAGACAGGAAACATAATGAAAGCAGGAGCTGGGTAGGAAGACAAACCCTCCAAATCATGCTCTCAGTGATCCCTCTCTTCAAGCCAAGCCTAACTCCTAATGGCAAATCAGCTATAAATCTCTGTAATCCAGTCACTTTGTGAAGCCCTCCTTTGAGCACATGAGGCTTTGGGAGGATGTCTAAACTATAACAGACGTCAAGAATCTGCACAGACAAATTTTACTAAATGAACTTTATCTACCATCAGTTTCCCTGATATAATTACCTCGAGGTTTAGTGGAATAACTGTAGGAGGGATATGAGCACATAGTATTACAGACTTACAGAGGAGAGGGGCCATTCACCTCATTAAATGAAGAGTTGTGTAGCATAGATGACTTCTAAGCTATCTTTTTCCTAACTTGAACAAATAAATTTCATGTTTCAGCCCTGTTACTTTATTGTATGTGGTGTATAATGGGTATGGACCAGACCTCATCTAAACATCTTCATTGTCATTCAAGGATCTGTATGTGTGTGTGTGTGTGTGTGTGTGTGTGTGTGTGTGTGTGTGTCTGTCTGTCTGTATCCCTTTTCCTATCTCTGTTTTTCTCTGTGTGTCTCTGTCTCTGCTTCTGAGGGAAGGTTAAAAAATGATTTTTTTGAGATGGCTCCTAGTGATGGATTTATATAACACCAAAGGCTAATTTTACAAAGGACATTTCTGATGGTGACATGACTGAGTAGAAGGGGAGCCATGCTGAAGTTACTCAGAGAAAATCAACTGTAAATACAGGTGACTGGAAGAAAGGAAGGGATGTACATCCTGATGCCAAAATTGATCTGAAATAAGAGATGAAAAAAAACATAGACATAGGACTTCATAAAACGATGACCTAGCCCACATGGGTGCTGGTGGCAATGCCATCTGCACACAGAGCAAGAATTGCCGTACTGGGAAATTTCCAAAAAAAAAAAAAAAATACTGATGGACTGCAAAAGTGTGGCTAACTCAAACCACACAGGATAGATTTGGGGTATAAGGCCCTTTGCCTCGTTTACCTTCCTGCATGCAGAGGATGCTGCAGCCTGAAAGCAAATTTTACCAGCATGCACAGGGCCACGTGGCCAGGAAACTACTCCCTCCCTGACTGGCTGCTGGCTTATTTATTTATTTATTTATTGCTATGTTCCCTAGTGGCGAACTGGAACACCCAGTGACAGCAAGGTGAGGGACTGCAGTGGAGGTGGAGGAAGTGGTGTGTGAATCAGCATGACCCTTCCTGCCCCGTGACCAGTGGCTCAAGGGAGGGATACAGATGCACAAGATATAAATAGCCTTGAGAGGTTGGCCCTTGAATGGAGACTGGAAAGCTTTAGGCCGTCTCTGTGGTGGTGACAGCACTCCCCTGCCCTGTGACAAGTGGTGTGGTAAGATAGAGACATGCCTGTGGAGGTGGAACAGAGGAGACTGTGCAGGGATGAGAATAAGCCAGCTGTATACAGGACTGGCAGCAGCCCCAGGCTGTCCCTGCCTGAGTGTGCCATAGCAACTGGGAGAGGAGCAAATGGGGTAAGGAGTCATGGGAAGGCCACTGAGGGACACACAGAAAGCTGCTGGCTGAAGACTGGCCCTAGCGTCCAAATATGGAGGCCATATCAACCCTGGATCCAACACTAACCCTATTGCAGACTTGGTGGGGTTACTTAGGACAGTTTTGAGTTCTGAAGTGGACACTACCACACAACCGTGTGTGCCAGAGGAATTTTATTATTATTATTTTTTCATTTCATTTTTCTTTTTTGTCTGGTCCTTTTTCTTTTTCTAGGTTGTTTTGACTTTTACTTTTACTTTTAGTTTGTTCTGTTCATCTCGTTTCTCTTTTTCCTCAACTATCTTTTTTGATTTCATGATATTGCCATGTAAGTGAACATAGTCTTTAGTCTTTCTGCTTTGTTTCCTTATTCTTTTGCTTTCTCATCATTCTTTGTCTCCTGTCCACTATTCCAGCTTTCCAAATCTTGGGTGATCATCTCTGTTCTCCAGCCTTGTTTCTACTATATTTCTCTTCATTTATCTCACTGCTGTATCCCCTATCTCTTTTAAATCCTCCCCCTTCAGGGTAAAATCACTCTACAAAGGAGAAACTCACTGCATACAAATTCTTGGTTTATGTTAGATAGTTATATAACTATAGATCTTGTTCATATGGTTAAAGATACCAAATTAATAGTTACCACAGTTTGTCAGTTTCTAGGCTGTGCTTGATGTTATTGTTGTTGCTAATTGTACTACTTTGGCCAAGATGTCATACCTGTTGTAATGTAATGTTCCCCTTTGTATGACAATAATGTGATTGTCTGGGTCATAATCATCACCATAGCTCGGTAACAAAGTCTAAGACTGAGTGCTGAGCCAAATACATAACAACTTTTCATTATCAATAAATCAAGAAGGTAGGACAGACCCAAAGACTTAAGAACAAACTACATCTAGAAATGATCTCTGAGGAATAGACGTTTTCTAGGGAAACTTCAATACTAGTGATAAAACTATCCATCATAAGAAATTTACAAGCATCAACACAGCAAACAAAATAAAAAATAGAAAATGATGAGACACTGAAGCAAAATGCAGCCCCAGATCTCCAGCCCACCAAGGACAAAAGCAGGAGATGACAAGTTAGAGGAAATTATGATAGCAGCAGAAGTAAAAACAAAATTAAAATAGATGGACAGGGATATACAGAATATCAGACTAGAAATAATCTCTCAGGTGAAAAAAAATGATGACCAAAATGAAGGACTTTCTCAATGAATCCAGAGTAGACCCAAATAAAAAAATAGAGGAGCTTGGATAAACAATGGAAACCATGAATTCCCAATATAGGAAAGAAATGAAATTCACATAACACGTTCAAACAGGTATCCAGGAATATAACAATTCCTCTGAAAGTATACACAACTGATTGAATGAAGGGGACACAGAATATCAGCTTTAAAAGACAGTTAAACACCGTGAAGAGGAAGATATCTTAAAAATGGCAAGGGTCCATGAAAAATCAATCCAGCAGCTCAAGTTGTTGCAAAGAACAGCGTAAGATTGATCTTTGACAATGACAAAGCCAGAGGTAGCAAACATACCAGAAAAAACCCATTCACAGAAGTAAGGGCAGAAAGCATTCCAAACATGGAAAAAATATTTGAAATACAAATAAGTTGAAATCCAATTAGCCATGACCAAAATAATTCTACACCAAGGCATATAATAATCAAGATTCCAGAAATTCACCACAAGAACAGAATATTAAAAGGTGTTAGAGTAGTATTCCATTATACCAAAATATCACATCTTTTTTTTTATCCATTCCTGAACTGATGGGCATTTGGATTGTTTCCAAGATTTAGCTATTACAAATTGTGCTGCTATAATCATGGGTGCACATATATCACTGTGGTGTAATGTTTTCAATTCTTCTGGGAAAATGCCCAGAAGAGGAATAGCTGGGTCAAATGGAACCTCTAATTCTAATTTTTTTGAGGAATCTCCATCCTGATTTCCACAGTGGTTGTACCAGTCTCCATTCCCACCAACAGTGGAGAAGGGTTTCTTTATCCCCATAGCCCCACCAGCATTTGCTATTGCTTGATTTTTTTACGTTGGTCATTCTTTGTGTAGTGAGATGTTATCTCAGTGTATTTTTAATTTGCATTTCTCAAATAACCAATGATGTTGAACATTTTTTAATATATTTATTTGCCATTTGTATTTCTTCAACTGAGAAGTGTGTATTCATCTCTGATGCCCATTTTTGGATTGGGTCTTTACATTTGGGGGACCTGACTTTTTTCAATACTTTATATGTTCTAGAAAAAAGTCCTTCGTCTAAGGGACAGTTGGAAAAAAATCTTTTCCCAATCTGTGGGTTTTTTTCCACTCTGTTGGTGATTTCTTTCAATGTGCAAACACTTTTTAATAAGATGAGATCCCAGTTGTTGATTCTTTGAAGTACTTCTCGTGCAGTTTTGTTTTTGTTCATGAACTCTCATTCTATCCATATGGCCTCAAGATTTCTACCTACTTTGTCTTTCAGTAGGTTTACTACTCAGCCATAAACAATGATAAACTCGAGGCTTTTAGAGGTAAATGGATGCAACTAGAAACCACATTCATAAGTGAAATAAATCAGTCTTGCATGTGTAAACACTAAATTGTGTCACTAGTGTAAAAAACTTAACGAGTAAATAAGATCCAAAAGTTACAATAGATATAGTAAAAGTGAAAGAAACTACTCAAAGGGAGATTTTATTGTTTGATCAATCTTGCATGCTTGTATCTGCTAGCCTTAGCATTTACTTACAGGATAACAATATGCAATATAACAACTATTGTTATTTTCCTATCATCTTGTTTTAAAATCTTATATTGCCATTTTTTTGTTGTCATCATCATTTTACTTTTGTTGTTGTTTTTTAATTGTTTGCATCTTGATTTTTTGTTTTTTTCTATTCAAAATAAAAAAGGTGTTAGAGATAAGGGAAAAAAAATCACCTGCAAAGAAAAACCCATCAGAATCACAGCAGACTTCTCAACACAAACCCTTAAGTCAAGGAGAGCTTGGAGTGAAGTATTACAGGTCCTGAAAGAAAACAACCTCCAACCTAGATTGATGTACTCTGCAAAACTATCTTTCAAAATCAATGGAGAAATAAGATACTTCCATAACACAGAACAAATGAAGAAATTCACGACCTCCAAACCAGCTCTACAAAATGTTCTAAAGGATATTTTAGAAAGAGACAGAAAAGACTGCAATTCCAAGAATAGCAATAGGAAATAGCCCCCATGTAGGGCAACCAATTAACCAGAGGGGAAAGACAGGGAAACAAAAGCAGGAAAGTAATGAGAATAAGTCAATACATATCAATTATAGCCATTAATGTAAGTGGTCTCAATTCACCAATCAAAAGAAACAGACTGGCAGAATGGATCAAGAAACTAGATTCAACAATAAAAGAAATACATTTACCTCACAACAAGATTCATAGACTGAATGTCAAAGGATGAAAAACAATACTCCATGCAACAGAAAACCAGAAATAGAAACAAGGTAGCTATTCTATTTAAAGACAATGTGAAATTCATCCAAGATAGATCAAAAGAGACAAAAATTGTTAAGGGAAAACTCCAAGAGGAAGAGATAATCATAAATACATAATGCACCAAATGCTGGTGTACTCAACTATATTAAACTAAAATTAATGGACATGAAAAATCTAGCAAACACTAACACAGTTGTAATGGGAGACTTTAATATCCCACTTATACAAATAGATGAATCAACTGGACAAAAACTTCAACACTTAAATGTCAGAGCTAAACCAAACTTTAGAACCAATTGACTTTGCAGATTTCTACAGTGTTCCATTCTACAACATCAGAACACACGTTTTTCTCAGCTGCACATGGGACATTCTCCAAAAGTGACCTAATATTAGCTTGTAGATCATGCTTAAGTAAATGCAAAGGAATTGAAATTATCCCATGAATATTATCAGATTAGTCCAATAAAATTGGAAATCAATGGCAAAAAGTCCCAACAAAAACTCTATAAACCCACGAATTTAGATAACACCCTCTTGAGCAACCAAGAGTCACAGATGAAGTTGAAAAAATTAGACAGTCTTCACAATTAAATTATAATGCCAATAAAATATTCCAGAACTAATGAGATGTAATGAAAACAGTCCTACAAGGGAAATACATAGCAGTGAATTTCCACATCAGGAAAACAGACTGAGCTCAAATAAACAATCTAATGTTGAACCTTAAACTTCCACTTGAACGAGTCATATGAGAGGGAGGAAACTATAAAGATCAGAGCAGAAATCAATGCAATTAAGACTAAATAAAAATACAAAGAATCAGTTAATTGAGGAGTTAGTTCTTTGAAAGAATAAATAAAATCGATAAACACTTAGCCAGCCTTATGGAAAAAGGAAAGAAAAGGTTCATGATTATGTGATTAGCAATGAAAAGAGTGAAATCAGAAAAGACCCTATGGGAGTCCAGATTATCAACACCTACTTAGAAAAGCTTTATTTTAATATGAGTGAAAATACGGAAGAAATGTACAGATTCCTAGACACATACAAATTACCAAAGATGAATTAAGAAAATGCAAAAATTCTAAATAACCAAATATCAGTCAATGGAGTTGAAAATTTAATTAAATACTTACTAACAAAAAAAAGCCCAGCTCCTGATGGATTCATTGTTGAATTCTACAAGAAATTTAGAGAAGGTTTAATGTAATTACTACTAAAACTCTTTAATAAGTTGAAAGGGAAGCAATACATTTCAGTTCATCCCTGGAACTAAGTATTACCACAATGTTAAAACAAGTGAAAGACCAACAAAAAAGAGAACTATAGGCCAATCTCCCTAATGAAATGGTACAAAAATCCTCAGTAAGATACTGGCAAACAGAATAAAGTAAATCATCAAAAGAGTATACACCATGATCGAGTAGGATTCATCCTAGGGATGCAGAGATGGTTCAACATATGTAAATCAATAAATGTAATAATACTCCATAACAACAGAGTCAAAGACAAAAAAAATCACATTCTTATCTCAATAGATACAGACAAAACATTTGACAAATCCAACACTTATTCATGTGTTACGGTTTATACATTGTGTCAACTTGAGAAGTCTAGCAGCTTAATTAAGTAACTCAGCAGCTCTGCATCCTGGGGTGTAGAGCACAAGCAGTTACCTACTCATTGTGTCAATTTGAGAAGGTCGGAAGTTCAACTAAGAGGTTCAGCAGGGAGCCAGGGTTCTTTGTAAATATCCTCATCTCGTGCAAGGTAAGGCAAGGAGATTTGTGAATGCTACATGCCCCCTGGGTGGGGGTGTCCTGTGTACAATATAAGGGAGGAGAAGAGGCTTGCTCTTGCCCCTTTTACTCTGGCTGCTTTTGCTCAGCTGCTGCCTCAAAGTGTTGTCCCAGTGTCATGCCAGCCTACGTTGGAGCCAGCTGATTATGGACTGAAACCTCCAAAAACTGTAAGCTAAATAAACCTTTCCTTCCCTGATTTTGGGTGTCAGATGATTTGTCTCAGCAAGGAGGGAAAAGTAACCAAAATAAGAATTTGGTACCAGAGGAGTGGGGTCCATTGCTGTGACTAACCTGACCACGTGGTTCAAGAGTCTTTGGGAATGGCTTGTGGGAAGAGTTTGGAAAGGTTCAGAGATGTCTCCTGAAAGAATGGTGCTGGAACAGCTTAGATTGTTCTGTATGGGAGATTCTGGTCAGAGCTCAGGAGACCAGAAGACTGATAGCCTTCTGGTAAAGACCAGGCTCAGGAGGTTTTTGCTGGGAAGAAGGACTGCATTGGTTATTGGACTCCACATGATGTGTGTTACAGCTTGGCAGAAAGTTTGTCTGCATTCTGCCCATGCCCAGAGACATTGCCTGAGACCGAGATTAAGGGCGATGGACTGATTAGTCTGGCAAAAAAAGTTTCAAGGCAGCGAAATGTTGAAGTGGTGACACGGCTATTGTTGGGGGCTTTTAGCCAGATTTATGTTGGAAATCAAGAGCAAAGAGCCCAGCAGGATGATTTAAAACATGAGTTTGGCCAGAAAGGAAGCTCCAGGAAAGCTGCGGACTGTAAAGAGAGGGCTAAGATCTCCATTGCTGAGAAGGGACAGAATAAAAAAGATGGCCTGGGGGCATCCCAGGAAGAGGCAGCTGATCCCCATGCTTTGCAGCCTCAAAACTGCAGAAGTGAAAGACTTTGCTTGGAGGAGAAAGCCTCAGAGCATCATGTTTCAGAATGGTGGCAGTGGCCATGCCAGGTTCCAGAATGGAGACAGCAGAGAGAATCAATTCCTCAGAATCAGGTTCAGAGTGCCCAGAAATCCAGGCACTCAACCCTTACAGCCAAGAGAGAGGAAAGCCTGGCTGTGGCTCCAGCTGGCAGCAGATCTTGGCATCATCCACATGGTGCAAACGTTCTGAGATTAAAAGGGCTTCCACCCAGATTTCAGAAGGCCTGGGAGGCCAGGTGGTGTGACCCTGAGAGGGTGGTGTGTGAAGCTGTGAGTGTGAAGGCAGAAGTACAATGGAGAATGCAGAAGTTTGGAAAAGCCAGGAATGTGGATCATCTAAGGAAACCTGCAACAAGGGAGCAAAGTCAGCCCAAGAGGGAAGCTGCGGGTTTAGTAACCACCAGAAGTGCCATAGGGGTGAAACCACACAATCCTTTTGGATCTTGCAACCAGAATGCTTCAGATGCTGAGCAGAGAACTCCAGGACTTAGTGTTTGCCCTGCTGGAGTTTGGTCTTGCTTTGGTCCCAATATTTTGTATTCCCCTGTTTGTAACTTTTGAAATGGTAATGTTTATCTTGTGCCTTTATATGTTGGAAGTGTTTAACCTAGTTTTCTTTTGTACAGGGGGTAACAGTTAAGAGTTTGCCATAGATCTTGGAGGAGATTTGGGACTTGGACTTTTCTGCAGTGCTGAAACTGTTAGGACTTTGGCAACTCTTGCAAGTGGAGTAAATGCCTTTGCATAAAGGGATGTGCATCAGTCTTTGGGGGCCCAAGGACAAAATGCTGTTTTGTAATGTAATATAATATTGATAGACTTAATGCTGGCTCTTAAGGATTGTTAAAATGTGTTGTAATGTTCAGGTTACAAAATGTTAAAAATAAGCATGCCTTTGTATCTGGAGACTGATTTAAAGAAATGTGTCTGGTTGCCAAGTTGACAGGGGGTGGATTGTTATGGTTTACACATTGTGTCAACTTGAGAAGTCTAGCAGCTTAATTAAGTAACTCAGCAGCTCTGCATCCTGGGGCGTAGAGCACAAGCAGTTACCTGCTCATTGTGTCAATTTGAGAAGGTCAGAAGTTTAACTGAGAGACTCAGCAGGGAGCCAGGGTTCTTTGTAAATATCCTCATTGTGTGCAAAGCAAGACAAGGAAATTTGTGAAGCTACACCCACCCTGGAGGGGGGTAGTGTCCTGTGTACAATGTAAGGGAGGAGAAGAGGCTTGCTCTTGCCCCTTTTACTCTAGCTGCTTTTGCTTAGCTGCTGCCTCCAAGTGTTGTCCCAGTGTCACGCCAACCTACATTGGAGCCAGCTGATTATGGACTGAAACCTCTAAAAACTGTAAGCTAAATAAACCTCTCCTTCCCTAATTTTGGATGTCAGGTGTTTTGTCTCAGCAAGGAGGGAAAAGAAACCAAGACATCATATTAAAACCCCTACACAAAATTGGAATAGATGGTCATTATCTCAATCTGATGAAAGTCATCTATAACAAACCAACAGCCAACATCATACTAAATAGTCAAAAACTGAAAGCTTTCACTCTAAAATCAAGAACAAGACTAAGATGTTCACTGTCACCACTCTTATTCAATGCAGTTCTGGAAATATTAGGTAGAGAAATTAGATAAGAGAAAGAAATAAAAAGAATAAGGATTGGAAAGGAAGAAGTCAAATTATCATTATTTGCAAATGACATGATACTCTGCACAGAAGACCTCAAAAACTCCACCTAAAGAGTTCTAAATTTAATAAATGAATTCTGTAGCTTAGTTGGATACAAACTCAACACTCAAAAATCAATAGTCTTCCTGTGTAAAAATAATGATTCACTGAGAGAGAAATTAAGGAAATGACACCTTTTACAATAGCATCAAAAAAAAAAAAAGAAAACAAAGAAAAAAGAAAGAAAAGGAAAGGAATACTTAGGAACCAATCTAACAAAGGAAGTAAAGAATTTTACATTAAAATCTACAATACTGTAAAAAAGGAAATCAAAGTGGTTATCAGAAAATGAAAAGATATCTCTTGATCTTGGGTAGAAAGAACCAACACAGTGAAAATGGCCATACTCCTAAAATTGTTATACTGATTTAATGCAATCCTAATCAAAATACTACTAGCATAACTCAGACAACTACAGAAAATTATTCCTAAAATTCATGTGGCAGTAGAAGAGACCTAGAATAGCAAAGGAATTCTGGGCAAGAACAGCAAGGCAGAAGGTATCAAAATTCCTGTCTTGAAATTACACTACTGAGTTACTGTGATATAAACATCATGTCATTGGCAAAACGACAGACCTGAGGATCAGTGGAACAGATTAGAAGTTGCAAAACAACACTAAACACACTCAGTCACCTTTGACAAGGATATTTGTTCAGCCTCTTTAATAAGTGTTGCTGGAAAAACTCATGAGCTATTCCACTTCTTGATATCTTCCCAAAAGAATTAAAAGCATCATACCACAGCCATATATGCACACCCATGTTTATGCAGCACAGCTTTTAATAGCTAGACCTTGGAAACAACTCAAATGCTTGTCCACTGATAAATGGATATAGGAGATGTTATTTTTTTACACAGTGAAGTACTCCTAAGCCATAAAAGATACACTTGATACATTTCTAGCTGAATGGATTCACCCTGAGACCATACTCTTACTTGAAATAAATAGAACACACATGCGTAGATGTTGCAGTCTCTCTGGTTTGAGAAACTGAAAGTGTAAAAAAGGACCAAAATATATAATAGATATGTGAAACAGGAAGAAATTATTCAAAAGGAAATGAAACTAGGGAGAGGGGAGTGGGAAAGAAAGGTAGGGAAAAGAAAAAAAATAAGAAAAGAAGGAAAAAATGGAAACAAAGCTTTGTAAAGGAGGGAAGAGAGTTTCAGGGAGGGGAGGGGAATGGGGTAAAAAGAATGAAGATACATCATGTACAGGTACAAATTCCCTGTGATTAATATGATCATTATGCATATCTAAATTGTTTAATCTTAATTAAGAGGTAAAGAACAAAACAAAACAAAAGGAACAAAGAACCTTCCTATCTTTAACTTTGTCATGAGCTATAGATTGAGCAAGTGATTTATGCTGTAGAACGTTATCATGTACATCTATTAATGAAGAATTGGTTTAGATTACTCTTTCTCAACTAGTGATCCTCCTATGACAGAATATACAAATTGATCTGAGTGATTGTTTTCACAAACCTCTGCATGATAGTATATAAATTGTGGCTTTTCAAATGCCTATAAGAGTAGTAATTTATTCCATATAATGGATACCTTAAAGTATTAGACTTTAATTCTCTCCAGAACCCTGCTGGCCTCTGTTGTTGTTCTTAATTGGTTTGCTGCTGTTCTGTTCCCCGTCTTGCTGCAAGCCAGAATTCCACATTATGAAGGAGGGTTTTCGGTCACCAGGTGTGATTCTATGTCTCACCTTTCTCTGTGTGACATCAGCCTCCGCTAGTTATAGAGCTTGGCCTGTATGAACTATTGCAGTGGAGGCCAAGACTGACAGTGTCATAACTTGAAAATTGAAATCTCAGTAGTCTCAGAAAAGCCAGGAAGAAATCTGGTGCTCTAATGTGATTTTAAGGCTAGGCCTCCTGATAAAAAAATCATGAATTTAAACTCAGTTTGGCTACCTTCACTACAGCAATGAGTCCTTATTTCAAGAGAGCAAATGAAAATAATACTAAAGAAAATGGTTAATAATAATTATTAAGTGTTTTTTTCACATTGCCTCACCTCTTTTAATCCTTTCAAGAATGCCTGGGTCAGTCTTACTCTTCCTTCCTGCAACAGCTAAGGAATCGCAGAGGAGTTAGGCGACTCGCCCCAAATGCAAGGGCAAGGAAGTGGCAGAGGCAGGTTGCAAATCGGTCTGTCCCTGAGCCACCTTGTGCCGTGTGGCTGTTCCTTTAGGGTTAGGAATCCAGTTGTGTATCTTAGCCAGTACGGAAGGCAAGAGCCAGACAAAGACTCCAGACCTGTCTAAATTCTAAGAAGACCGGACAAGCATAGTGATGGGAGGCCAGGGCTTGGAGGGTGCACCGTATTGAGAGGACAGGAACCAGGCTTAGGAAGGGTGGCTGGTTCCACCTCTAGCAGTTGGTGACGCTGAACCTGAGGCTCCACTGCTTCCTTTGCTGGAATTGATGCAGTGGCTGTGGAGGCGAGGGCTGAGGGGGAGCCTGGGAGCCCAGCTCCTGCTTGCAGGTCCGGTGGATAGGGTCTGGTGGGGAGGGTTGTCTCCACCTGCTGGAGAGTGAACCTGTGCTGTTCTTTTAGTTATGAGGATTTGCTTTGAAATAGCATCATGGAGTCTGTTGATGTCATTATGCAGATTCTGATGTCCGCTTTAGTGTTTCTTAGTAATCAATCCCGAGTTTTAGTAGGTTCTTGACTTCTTTTAAGGGATGCATGAAGAAGTGGGTTGATTTTTATGTAGAGTCAGAGGTTTTAAGAATCTATATCATCTGAGGTCAAGGCTGGTGACCGACTCACAGTGTCATGGTGGCCCAGTTGCCTGATCTGGGTGAGATGGTGCTGAGATACCCTAAGTGGCCCTGCAGGACTGCTCCTGCAAGACAACTATTTGAAGTTGTTTCTCTCATTTTTCCACCTTAATAAGTGATTTGCTCAAGACTTTTGTCCCAGGAAATGATCCAGGGGAAACTCACTTAAGACATACAGTATTCATTCTTATATGCTGCATATTTATATTTTCAGCTGTGTCCAAAATTAAAGGAGAGAAGCATTCACTGGAGAAAGGGACCAGGGGTTTGGGCCACATGAACTTTGTTTATATGCAAACCAGCCATAGTACCACACCCCCGGCTTGCTTGTTTCATTATGGGTGAACTATAAATAATAGTGCTTAAATTGGAGGAGCCAGAATTTAATGGCATAAAGTGTTTAGAGCACCTGACACCCAATGGGGACACTCAGTGGTATTCCTTATTAAGGCCCCAAACAAAAGAAGGTTTGAGGCATCCTAATCCCCAGGACAGTCAGGAAGGAACCACATTTAAAATAGATTTTCATTGTATTATGATTTTGCACAAATCTCTCATATGAAAAAGAAACAGGCCTGGTCTTTCTAGAGACAGGCAGGCTGACTTGGAGAGCTACACTGAAGCTACCAGTTTGTCCTCACCCTCAGGAGGCTCTATAGTTTGTGGACAGAGAAATAAACATTTCTTTTTGTTCATTCCTTTAGTATATGCCAGTCCTGCATTGATCTCAGCTGTTTCCCTCAAAGGGATGTATGTAGAGGCAGTTTTCACAGCACAGATAAATATTAAAGGCATATTTACTTCCCCGCAGTGAGCTAGGCTAGAAGGCAAACAGGCCCATAACTGAAGCGCATGTTCGGAGGCATATTAAGGGCTGAACAACCCTGAACTACGTGTTGATACTAAAATAATGCCCTTCTGTGACCTTTCATCTTCTTGAGGGCTTTGCTGGGGCAGATTGGATTAAGTTCTGCATCCTTCGTGCTCCTCAAGTCCAATGAGTATCATTGTTAAGTACTCTACTCACAGGAGCACATGGCCATGAGATTTCCTGTGTTTTGTGAAGACCGAGAGCTTCTTTCTTGCAGGCACTCTTCTTTCTTGGTACACCCATCTGCTCCAAGGAGAGACTGAGGAAGTCTGCCACTTTCAGTAGGGCCCCAATTCTGGTTTGAGATAAGGCACAATTTATTATCTTGTAAGTCTTCCAAACTCACCAGACTGCTTTCCTCCTGACTGCCTTGGTTCAAACTATTTCCTCTGCCTGAAATTTCTATCCTTTTCTTTACCCTGTACCTGTGTCCATTTACCTGGTAATCAGTACTTATGCCAGAATTCATCTGTAACAGCATTTCTTCTAAGTGGCTGTTCTGATTCCTCTGATTTCTAGTTGGTTTTATCCCCCTCTTCTGTTGCTTCTTGCCCTGTGCAAACTCTCACTGTAGTAGGGGTAGTGGACTAATGCTTGGGCGATCCCTGTCACATCCTGTGAACAACATTCAAAATCCTCCTTTGGAATCTCTCAGTGCTGGGAACACAATGTGCACGCATTATGCATTCTACACTGGTTAGTAAAGGAGCAGCCATAGAGCCATAGAGCTTCAATTGCAGTGCTCTATGTACAGAGCACCGGGTCAGATAATAGAAACGACATTGAGGAAATGTAACGCCACCTTCCAGAATCAAAAAGTCCCACAAACTATCATGCCAATCCCACGAGGGTAATTTTTGTCTAATGTGCCCATTGATGCTTATTTCTCACTCACTAGAATGGAACTTGCTATGTAGTAGGCCCGTAACAAACATTTTGTGAAGGACAATGCATTCCACTTGGTAAGAGTTGCAGCTCTCCCAGTGATGGATCTTGTAAATGGTTCCCGTTTCTATGTTATATCATGAGTAATCTATTGCTTTAGATTGCTGAGTCAGGTGTCCTCATCTGAAAGGTAAATCTTCCTGGAAAAAGTTGATGGAGATATTTTCGATCTGGACTGAACCAAACAGAAGCAGATTAAACCCCTGTTTTAAGTTTTTCCTCAAAAGTTTTGGTTTGCTAGAAACTTATATGGTGTTTCAAGACCAAACAAAATTGGCTCCTTTCTATCTCAAACACTGTGAGAAGCGTTGTTGAGTGTCAGGTTCCGCCCACGTGACTATCAGCAGCCACAGAAGATACTTGCTGAACTATAGATGGTTTTATCTCAATTTAGGGAGTTAAGTAGAAGCTCTTTTCCTGACTGGAAGTCATTTAAGCTTTTCTTGAGTTGTTATTTACTTCACTACAAAGGCTGCTATTGTCTGCTTTTTCTTTTATATCCTAGGGATTGAATAGAAGGCTGCACCTTCACCCACAGTATTATTGTCATTGGAATACATAATTTCTAAAACGGCCAAAGCAGGCATCTCTGCTGGACCTTTTGATGGCACTATGGAATAATACCTTGGCAGCCTGGGACTGTTTTGTCTAAGGAGAGATGATTCACAAGTCGCAAATGATCATTCTCTTCCCAAATTAGGGACGCAGTGGGATTAAATTTAGCTGTGATTAAGAGCACTGATACAAAAAAATTCAACAAAATATAGTTTCAGTTAGCCTATGAGTTTCACCTTTCAGTATGCTATTTGTCAGCCTTACTATGTTCAGTATTGAAGAGTTGTCTATTTTGTCTTGTATTTTGGGGAAGTAGCATTTTTGATTTCCAAAAAAGCAATACATTTCTAAATCCCAACTAAATAACTAAGCTATCTTTGTTCCACAGTGGCAATTTCTTGGAAGAAAAGAAAGTTAGAAGAAGCAGGAAAGTGGCAGTGTGGCTGGAGTGGGATGAGGGCCTTTGGAATGAGGACAGAGTCGAAAGGTAGAGCTCTGAGTTCCTAAAGAGAGAAGACAGGTACTAGCGAAGCATCTCCTTGGGAGTGCCCGCTGTAAACACTGCATCTCCATCAGGCTTCTTCTGGCCCTTAATGCCAGGGCACGAAGGTACATATCTGTAGTGCATAAGGAGAATGCAAGAAAAGAAATTAAGATTTAGAGTCAGGTGGCGTGGGTTTTGTTGCCTAACTGGGTAGTTTATATGACCTGGCAATACAAATTGATTAATCTTCTGAAAGGATACAGTCTTCTATATGAATTCCCAAGTGTCTTTCATTCCTGTCTCTCCAGTGGTCTCTGACTGCCGCAAGGATTTCATCCACAAGGATTTGTACCCAGGAGATTTATGCATCACTGTACGATCCTGGGCATGATGGTTTGCAGTTAAGCTCTCCCTGGGGACTTTGCAGATTTAGCGATTTAAACCTCCCGGAAAGTGTGACTGTATTAATAGTGATGCCCTTGGGAAAAGGGTTATTGTAAAAATGGAATCATGGGACAGCTACTTTTACTGTTTCAGTCTGTTTGAATCCATGCACTAGAGGATACATAGGTAGTTTTATTTTTTAAGCATCGTTCCTTTGTGCTCAAAAGAAAGGAATTTACGTTCCCTGAAATGAAATCTTAATTTTTCCAAGAGGAATCAATAGTCTGCCTCCTTTCAGGGCAGAGCGATGTGGCGATTGATCTGAACCTGCTAATCACTAGTGTAGTGTATTCGCTTCTATTTCTCATTCTGCTCTGGTAAGACAAGGTGATTACAAGAAGGAGCATAGTGTCTCCTCTTACCAGCTAAACCCTCATCTATCTTTTCCTTTTTCACAGTGTTCAACCTCTCAGGAACGCTAAGAAGTGGGCTTCTTATCCGCATCTGTCTGATGACATGGAAAACTTGATTTACAGAGCTGATGAATAGTGAAACTAGGCTTTGAACCTGGGTTTTTCTCACCTAAAAACCTTGTTTATTCAGTCTGCAGACTTTCTGTTCATTATCAATTCATAACAGGTTAACAGCCAGTCTTTCTGTTTCAGAAACAACAGGACATGGTTGCAAAGATTTGTTTGCCTTGTAATCAGTTATGGTGGGCTGGTTCTTCAAGAAGTTTGAGCAGAGAGGGCTGAGGGTGCAGAGTGGGGAAGATGGCACTGCCTATTTCTTGGATCACTTACTGCTTCCTTAAGCCTTCCTTCTTAGGGTCTTGCACTCCACCAGAACATGTGGCAGACTTAGGTGGAAAGCAGAATATACTGTTCTTTCTTATTAGACATCCAGGTGTGTCTGAGTCCTGATCATGAGTATGGCACTCTTCGACAGTTTACAATCACTACCTGTTTTAGGAGACAGCTTTATGTGGTGGAAGGGTCATTGCCTTGGGGCAAAATTTCTAATCTCCTATAGTGTGACCAACACTAGTGAGAGAGGAGAGCCGGCTGTCTCACCTCAGCAGGTGACAAGTTAGGTGTGGGACCTGGCAAGTCACATCCTAAAAGTGTGACCACAGGCAAGTTTCTTAACAGGTGTGCCTCAGCTTCCTTATCTGTGAGATGGAGATAATATTAACTACAGTTATAGTATATATAAGCCCGTGGGGCTTGTCTAAAGATAGATGAACACATAATGAATAGGTACATAAAACTTTCAAGGGTGCCTAACCCGTAATCAGTTCTGTGTAAAGGCTCTCTTTTTCTGTTATGTTTTCTCTGATAAAATAAGCATGATACTGTTCCTCATGGGCAACATTGAGGTCTAGTGTACCTTGTAACAGTAGTTTTTCAGCTAAGGTCAGTTTTCCCCCTAGGGTTCTTTGGCAACGTCTGAAAGATGGTTTTTGATTGTTACAACTGAGGTGGGTGTGGTTCTGCTATCTATTAGGTGGAGGCCAGGAGTGACAGTAAGCATCCTGCAATGCACAGCAGATGGTGAAACAAAGTCTTATCCAAACGCCAACAGGGCTGAGGCTTGAGCCTTGCCTCCCAGAATGCTTGTAGCTCAGCACCAGGTGTGTATAAAGGGCCTTTGCTTTTTCCTATTTTCCTCGGCCTATACTATTGGAGCTAATCTTTCCTCATTAGTATGTATTTATAGTCAACAGCCTCTGCTTGATAGCCCACCTTTCTCTATTCCTTCCTCCAGGAATGCACCAGCTGTTGGGCTTTTGTGGGGATGCCGAAATAATAAACCGCTTCATCAAGCAACATTATTTTCAGTGGCCACACCTCAGAGTTCTCTTCAGAGCCAAAATGAGAGGCATGAGAGCACACGATGGTTTGGGATAAAAAGTCCTAGCAATGACAGTCACTGAGGAATATTGTGCCATTTCTGATTCACTAGGCCATGAGCTTCTTAATAGAACCTCCTAGAGGTTTGAATGAAATCTTTGAGGAAGACAGAGCCCTTGGCTAATGGTAGGGAGGTGTACTTATCTGTCACTGCTCCTCGGAGTAGATGCTCATCGTTGGGGGGTGGGGGTTGGTGTCACAGATGAGAGGAAAAAATAATGGACATAGAGGGGGTCATTTCGGAAATTCTCTTTTGAGTTCTACCTGGGAAAGCTGCCATAACTACAAATCAATTTATTGTCATACATAATTTATCTGAATTATTTTGACAATAATTTTGAATTCATGTAAATATCAGCCTTCAGATTCTGAGCTCTACATATTTTATATTGCTACACAAAAGAGAAATGATCTTGAGCATGATGGTATTATCCAAAATCTTCCCAGTGGAAGCTTAGGAGTTAGATCTGGTTTCACAGGAGGCTTCTTTGGGATCAAATGTCCTAATATTAATAGGTGAACTTTCAAATGACATCTCACATTTTTGTGAAATGCAATAGAGTCTTAATCTTTATTCTGATGTTTGACTGACCATTTTTCCATTTCCTCAAAGCTCTTTCACTGACTCTCCTATTTAGAAAATGCTGCCTTCCTCTCATAGATGACTTATGGTTTTGGAATAAGAAATATAAGCAGGGAGAAATTTTCCATAAAGTAACCCAGTAGTTTATTTTCAGGATTACAGAGTGTTATTGGATATGAAAGCTATGTGCCTGTAACCTCATGGCACTTGCATTATATTAAAAAAATGTGCATTTGATAAAGCCTCCGATACGAACTATGAGTCATGGCAATTTTTCAAAGCCATTGTGCACAGTCTTATGACAGCAATAAATATCTAAGTATCAGATTAATAATTGCATTCTGACAAGTTTGCAATTGTGGACACATATCACCAAAACTGTTTATTCAGCATCTCTCAGAGGAGAAAAAAAAAAAGAGGGTGTGTGAGACATTTTCAAGTAAAAAATAAAATGAATTCTCCAATTTAGAAAAGCAGAAAGCAGACAAAGGAACTGCCAAAAGCACAATTTCAAGTGATGTGCTGAGTATTTTGCATTATTCTCATTTAGAGAACAGAAGTGGTGAAGAGTTTTATTGAATAGACAATCACAACTATGTTAAAAAGTTGATTCTACTTCTTAATTCCTTTACGACTATCTTGGTTACTTTTCCCTCATTGCTGGGACAAAATACCGGGTATCCCAAATGAAGGAAAAGTTTATTTAGCTTATAGTTTGTGGAGGTTTCAGTCTGTAATCAGCTGGCTCCAAGGCAGCATGGCATGAAACTGGGGCAATAATTCAAAGCAGCAGCCAGCAAAAGCAGCAAGGCCAAAAGGAGCAACAAGCCTCTTTTCCTCCCTTATATTAAGCAGAGGCCACCTTCCCCAACTCCAGGGAGGGTGTAGCACTCACAAAATCTTGCCCTCCTCTTGCACAGGATGAGGATATTTACAATTAAGGATCCTGACTCCCTGCTGGGTCTCTCAGTTAAACTTCTAAAATTCTCAAGTTGACACACTGTATCAACCATAACAATCCACCCCTTGTCAGCTTGGCAACCAGAAACATTTTCTTTAAAACAACCTCCAGATACAGAGGCATGTTTAGTCTTAACATTTTGCTACTTGAACATTATAACACAGTTTAACAATCCTTAGGAACCAGCATTAAATCTATCAACATTATATTACATTAGAAACATAATGTTTTGTCCTTGAACCCCCAAAGACTCATGCACATCCCTTTATGCAAAAGGCATTTAGCCCATCTGCAAGAGTTGCCAAA
The DNA here is from genome assembly GCA_004363535.1 of Dasyprocta punctata. Classification (NCBI taxonomy): domain Eukaryota; kingdom Metazoa; phylum Chordata; class Mammalia; order Rodentia; family Dasyproctidae; genus Dasyprocta; species Dasyprocta punctata. The sequence continues at coordinate 79,956 of RJWM01004650.1, read as the reverse complement.
ATTCTAACAGCTTCAGCATTGCTGAAAAGTTTAAGTCCCAAGTATCCTCTAAGATGTAAGGCAAACCTTAGTTGCAAGACCCTGTACAAATGAAAACAAAGTTAAACACTTGCAATATGCAATGGCATAAGATAAATGTTCCCATTCCAAAAGGAACAAACAGGGGGACACAAAGGTTTGGGACCAAAACAAGTACAAAATCCAGCAGGGCAAATGTCAAGACCTATAGTTGCACATCCAGCATCTGTAGCAATCTGGCAAATTGTGAGCTCCAAGGGGCTTGTGTAGTTCCATCCCTACGGCACTTCTGGTGGTCGCAGATCCCACAGCTTTCCCTTAGGCTGGTTTTGCTCCCTCCTTGCAGCTTTCCTTAGATGATCCGTGTTCCTGGCTTTTCTAAACTGCTGGGGTGTCCACTGCCTCTTTGGCTTCACACTCACAGCTTCACACACTGCTCTCTCAAAGGCACACTGCCTGGCCCCCTATGCCTTGTAAAATCAGGGTGGGAGCCTTTCTGACCTTGTAACTCATGCATTCTTTATGCACCTAAAACCAGTGCCATGTGGATGACACTGAGGTCTGTTGCCAGTTGGAGCAGTAGCCAGGCTTTCCTCTCTCTTGGCTAGAGGAGTCGAGTGCCTGGATCACTGAGCACTCTGAACCTGATTCTGAGGAACAGATTCTCCATGCCACTGCCATTCTGGAACCTAGTGTGGTCACTGTCATCATTCCGGAACATGGTGCTCTGTGGCTTCCTCCTCCAAGCACAGTCTTTCACTTTTGCAGTTTTGAGGCTGAAAATGTTCAAGACTTGTTATTTTTTGCAGTGCCTTCAAGCCATCTTTTCTATTCTGTGCCTTCTCAGCAATGGAGAGCTCAACTCTATCTTTACAGTCCAAAGCTTTACTGGAGCTTCCTTTCTGACCAAACTCACAACACTTTAAATCATCCTGATGGACTCTGCTCTTGATTCACAACATAAATCTGTCTAAAATCCCCCAACAATAGCCATACCATGCCCTCAACATTTGATTGCCTTGAATTTTTTCCTGTCCGATTAATTGGTCCACTGCTCTTAATCTTAGTCTCAGGCAAATTCTCTGGACATAAGCAGAATGTAGACAAACCTTCTGCCAAGCCATAACACACATCATGTGAACTCCAACAACCAGTGTAGTCCTTTCCAGTAGAAACCTCCTAGGTGTGGCCTTTACCAGCTGGATTTCTATCAGCCTTCTGGTCTTCTGAGCTCTGTCCAGAATCTCCCTTACAGAACAGCCTAAGCTCTTCCAGGGCTACTTTTTCAGGTAACATCTCTGACCCTTTCCAAACTCTTCCCATAAGCCATTCCCAAAGGTCTTGAACCACTGGTCAGGTATAGTCATAGCAATGACCCCACTCTTGATACCAAATTCTGTCTTGGTTATTTTTCTCTCATTGATGAGACAAAATACCTGGCAACCCAAATGAAGGAAAGGTTTATTTAAGTTTGTGGAGGTTTCAGTCCATAATCAGCTGGCTCCAAGGCAGGGTGACATGACACCAGGGCAATACTTCAAGGCAGCAGCCAGCAAAAGTACCCAGAGTAAAAGAGGGAAAAAGCTTCTTCTCCTGCTTTATATTGTACACAGACCACCCCCCACCTCCAGGGTGGCTGTAACACTCACAAAATCTCCTTACCCTCCTTTTGCACAGGATGAAGATATTTACTAATTAAGGATCCTGGCTCCATGCTGAGTCTCTCAGTTAAACTTCTAAACTTCTAAAGTTGACACAATGTAGCAACCATAACAATGACCTTGGGCATTTGAACCTCTAGTTTAACAACTTTTTTCATATATAAAATGGTATAACAATATCCCTTATGGGTTTTGTACAGATGAACTGAGACTGCATACAGACATCCTTGTACAAGGAATTAGAGCAGAGTTGTCAGCACTTAAAAACTAGAAAGTAGACTCTTGAAAACAGAAAATGAATCATGGGGAGGGAATACGAAAGGAAGTGGGTGTTAGGGGAATGAAAATGATCAGGATATATTACATGCATGTACCAGTTCCCCAAAGTTAACATCATTATTGTATGTTACTAACTCGTACTAAAAACAAACAAGCAAACAAAATACTGTTATATCCATAACACTTTTGGTGAAGGTAGTGTGTTATTTATGTGATATTTATAAACAGGGCATTTTGAAGTGTTATGAAGATTCTTAATACTTTTTTGATGAACCCTTAGAATTGGGAGAAGGAAAAAGAAATTGGAAGTATGACAATTTTCTAGCCATATGTAGCACAGTTGAACTCCTATAGAGACCAAAGATGTCCCAGGGAAATGGTCAAGATGTGATAGATTTTTAGCTCCTGTGGCCAGTTGGCAAGAGTTACCACATGAGAAGATAAAATTCTGCTGAACTTCCTCAAATGCTTATGAATAGAAAAAACCCTGAACACGACATGATTTGTATAAATGTATAACCATTATTTTTCCTCTCTTTAATTCAAGTCTAATGATGAAGAAGGGCAATCAAAAGGGCATTTCAATTTCTTTGTCTGTGTTGGTCTTCAATTCAAATCAAAAGTCAACTGATTCCTGTCCTCTGGCACTTACTTTGCAACTTGGGGCAAGTTAATTTTTTAAGCCGCTATTCTTTCATCCATAAAATGGTATCATTTGGGGGTACCTCTTCCATCACATATTCATGAAGATTAGAGAAAATAATACAAGAGAAGTACTTTGTAATTGTTAGCTGCCAGCATTACTATCTGTTCTCCCAGAGTTCTTTTCTGTTTTTATTCACTTTTCTGACCAAGTTTTGTCCGGAAGAACCATTTAAATGGCAGATGTGTTTGTCAGACTCTGACAGCTGCTGCTGGAGCATCTTTGGCTCAGGAATTCTGCCTTTTGTACTGATGACCTTGAACTGTGGTAAAAAAGTCAAATTTTTAAACTGACAAGGGAGAAGAGGCATCTCTAATTAAGCACCTTGTGTTTGAATTCTTGATTGCATTTATCTATATATGTATACATGCATTTATATTTATTTATAAAGTATAATTAAGTTAAATATTTCCGATGATGTTTTTAGTCCTTCTTATGACATTTTCCCTGCCTCTGTAACAAAACTTTGTTGTGACACTTTCTAAGGAATTTTAAAAATACATGTATTTTACCATTGGCTTTACATTAAAAAAAGTCTCACAATGGAAATATGTATTCACCATGATTTACAGCAAAATGAAAACCTCAGGAATTATAGATGCTTTCATCCTGGGATAACATTTGCTATATGCTGGGAATGAATGTCAGCCATAAAAAATAGATGGGAGCTGCTTATTTAGTGTTTTCATTTGTTGTAGCAAATCTATCTGTCAGGCGAATTTGACAACAAGATGAGCACCCGCAGTTTGATTCATACAGGAAGAACAGGAGGAACTCTACAGAGATTGGACCTCAGCCTGGTGCATGAGAAAAATACAGGTTAATAAGGAAATCCAAATAAAGCACACAGCCAGAAAGTTTACAGGAGACAGGGGATTGCTACCGTCACCTTCAGTCATCTGGCAGTGACATGCATTTTAGAAGGTCTCCAGCTTGAAACTTTACCGCCAAGAGACCCCTTTCCAACTGGGTTGTTTTAGGTCACAAATTACCTTTCTATTACTCTCACAGCTTAGTTCTTTCATAGAGTTTCTTATGGACAAAGACTAGTATGTGGGACATTTACTAATGTGTTCTAAGTAAATGGTAGTAGCCGAGAGAGGAATGAGATGCATACAGTGTATGCTTTACAGAGTGAGGGATGAGAGATAGAGTAACTCAGGTATATAGGAATAAATGCAATGAAATATTAGCAGCACTCCCGAAGTAATAACTTGAGGGCCAAAGAGGAGGAAAGACTAGGGAATTTTCATTCCCACTATGGATAAGAGTTGTCCGTACTGCTAATCTCTGTTTGTTCATCAAAAAGAACAGTTTGTGCTGTCATTGATTGATTGCTTTTGTGCCTAGATTTTATAAACTGAGCAACAACTTCTAAGACAACAATATGCAATATATTAACTAATGTTAATTCCCTCCTTTTTTTGAAATTGTGTATCATTTCTATCCTTTTTCTCTGTTTTGCTTTAAAAAAAAAAAAAAAACAAGAGTTGTCCATATCAGAAAATCTTCAGAGTAGAGAGATGCTCCAGTGCAACTTGCAGCTTTAATGAGTCCTTGTCAGAGCAAAACCAGGCAGACCCTTCAGAATAAAGCACCATCTGACAAGGGCACAGGGGAGTGCCACCCAGTAACCAAGAGTTAGGATCCACATTTGGCTTCATTTGAGCACCCTGTTCCCAGCATGCCTACCTGCTGTAAAGGATGTAGATGCTGATCCTTCTGCTCCTATGCTTAAGCCTTTAGAGATTCTCCACTGCTTGCGGCTAACCTTCCACTGAGCACAATAAGACCCTTAGTGATCTGGAACATAGAGATCTTTTCAGTTCCAGTCCTTGAAATTGTCCCACAGTAGTCCCTGCTCTAGAATTACTAAAAGAAATTACAATTCTTTTAGCTTGCTGGTTATGCTGCACAATCACGTTTTGATCTTTTTCTCTTTTAATCTTCCTTATGAACTTCATGGATTTTTGTAGAAGTCTTCCCCAATCTCATGAGAGTAACTCGTCACTGCCTGCCTGGGCTTCCCTATACTACTGAACAGAGTGGGCTGTGGGAACATGACGTGTAGACATAAGACAGGGCTATGGATGGAATATTTGTGCCCTTCCAAAATTGAAATGTGGAAACCCAAAGTCCCTGTGCAATATATGTGGAAGTGGAGTCTTTGGCTCATAGCTACATGGTGCGGGTGAAGCCCTCATGATAAAATTAGTGCCTTTATCAGAGAGGGGAGTGAGATGACCTCTCACTCCACCAAATGAGGATACATCAAGAAGGTGCTACATGTAAGCCAGTCAGTAGACCCTTGGCGGGAATGTAATCAGCTGGTACCTTGGTCTTGTACTCTTAGCCTTTAGAACAGTGAGGAATAAATGTTTTCTTTTTGCTTAAACTGCCCTATGATGGTTCACATTCAGAAAAACAGACAGACTCAGAGATACCTCAGAAAGAACTGTGGGTGTAGGAAGACAAACATGAACCAAGTAGAATCAAATAGACTATAATGTGTTTTTCTGAAAGAAATTTTATTGCTGCCAAACCCTATTACTAGACCATGTAAAACAAGATAAAATACTATCCCTTCCCCAATTAAAATCCCTTTGCCCACTTGATTTTCAGTACACAGATTTGCCGCAGCATGACGAAGGCTGGGGCAGAGGTGCAGTGTCCAAAGGAAGACAAAGGCCCCAGTTCCTCTGCAGATTATCCAGGAGGAAGCTGGACAGGTGGGTTCCTCCTATAAAACAGAAAGCAAACTTAGTGAGAGAACTGCCCTTCCTGACTCAGCTGGGTTGCATAACCGGCCAGGAACATGTGTATCCTCCACCCTTCCACGTTCATCCTTGGAATTCTCATGCCCTTTTCATGACTGCCCCCCATGCCATATGAAGCATGCACACGTCTGTGGCGGACAGGTAGCTCTTTCCTGGACAACAGGAAGGCACATTGCCTATGCAGCTAGCTGGGCCTTTGTGTTATATGTGCTGGGACAGCTGGGTATGCTCCATGGAGATCAGGTGGGTAGACCATGAGGGGTGTAATGCTCAAAGCTCGCGAGGCCCCTCTGGTGTTTTTCCTGGTCATCCAGCAAGACATTTCTCAGCCTTTGTTAATGAGTGAAGTTAGGTGCACTGGTGGATTGGATTCTGGCTCCTCTTGCAGTGTGGGTGGAAATGAAGGCCCTTCAGTCTGTCCTCCCTCCCGCTCCAAGCCTCCATATTTTCTCTCCTTTCAATCTTCCTGCGGAATTTCGATGCTTAGGACCACACGGGGGCTCTCATATGGAAAATAACGAAGGCTTTAAAATGAGACAGAGCCTCCGCCTTCCTTGGGTCAGGACTGTAGCAATGAACTTTGTTTTAGGCTCTGGGATTTGAGGTTTGAGGTTTGTAACAGCAGTCAGCTCACTCTGACGATGACAGTCCAACTCCTGTTTGTAATCTCTGCATGTATCAAGGTTCCTGGAATGTAGTTGACACTTGTTAAATTAATGAATTGTTGTATACATTTGCTATATTAATGAATACAGTTACCTACTAATTTTAGATACAATGAAATTAATGATTACCTATTTTGTGGCAAAAATTAAGCAATGGACTGTGAGGAAATAATGATGGCACATTATTTTAGGCTGTGAAGAGTTACGTATGTGCATAGTGAGCTTTTCCATCACCGGAACATAAATACCCGACAGCGCATTTAAGGGAGGAGAGGGTTCATTTCAATCACAGCCTTGGGTTATTATGGTTTCAAGGCAGAGATATCATGACCTGTGGAAAAGCAGAGCTTCTTAGTTCATGGTGACCATGAAGAAAAACAAGAAGGAGGGTCATGAGATCAGACATAGACCCTAAGGCTATGCTTCTACAACACATCCAAACTCACCTAACAGTGCGACCCACCGATCCCCAGGATGAATCCCAAAGCCAAGCAAGTTGACAGTCCCCCATAAATTTCAAAATATTTTTTTTAAAGTGACACTTCCCCTTTATTCATTCCCTTTGTTACTTAATGGTTTTGAAGCATCCTCCATTAAAAGCAAATATAATGGAATGAAGTTCAGCATAGTTATAAATGTAGAATCAGAATCAGGGAAAAAGAAGTTTTAATGGCAGTTTAAATCAAGAAAACAAGAGAGTAATATCAGGCTGCAATGTCACATCTGGCTTCTGGAAAAAGAGAAAAGAGTGCATTTTTTATTTTCACAGAACGAACTCCAGGAGAGAAAAGTTTTGGACAATGAAGAGTGTGCACAGTCACCATTTTTTTCAATGCCAAAATCTTCCTTTGAACATGACACTGAGACTTCTTCTTTTTTTGGCTAGCAACTTGACATTTGCAAGAATTGGGAAGGCTATTGGCACCCAGTTATTTTCACTCTGAATTTTATTTAAAATGTAGCAGAAATCATTCTTCAAGATGCCTGTAAGAATGCTGGTGAAAGACTATACTATGGATTATAGTTGTTGTGTCCTGTGTGCCTTAAGAGAAGTCAAAACAAGTTTTTCATGGTGATTTCCTAGAGTTTAGGACATAGTAAGCACTCAACAAACACATGTTGAAGGAACATTACAGCTATCATCATGTTAAATTTCTATTGAATTAGTGTTGGTAACTTTTTATAGATTGGACTTTATTAAAGTTCTTTCAATAGGCCTTTCATAATATACCATATTGATTTTAATAAAATGTGCATTGATTAAACCAAAATGCCAGTTTTCTGCTTTGAACACAATCTCCCTCAGTAATTAAACATTATAATTTATTTTATCAGTGTATTCCTTCACTTTAATTAAGAATAGCTTTTCATTTGACCTTCATTTATTCTGGAGGGCATTCAAACAAGATTTAGGAAAGAGTTGATCTCTCTAACTCTAAAGCATTCTTTGGATACTTAAAGACTAAAACCCAAAACTCCAAAATTATGTTGTCTTGTGAATTTACCCCAAATTGTAAGTAAAATACGTAAATCACATCAATTTCAGGATTGTAAGGATAAATATTTCTGAGTTACTTTTTATGGAGCTAAATTCTTGTGTTTATGTCAGGTTCTGAAGCCAAGATTGCAAAGCAAAAGAGGTAGCACTTTGAACCCTTCTCTTACCACTACTAAATTATTTATTTTTTTAACATGGCAGCATACATCGATCAATGTCCTTGAAAGTACTACTTACAGATAGTTTCATGTATTCTTTCAACCAAGGGTTTTGGATTTTAATGGGAGGAAATTCTTGGTTCTTCAACTGCAATCTCATTTCTAAAGTGGACTGGTTGTGGCTATCCACCCCAGCACTCCTTAGAGTAATCCACGCCATATACATCTAATGAGTTTGAATGCTCTGCAGATGGACTGGTGTGACTTACTCTGGTTTGCTGTCACTGTAGTGTGTTTGATGGAACCAAGTGTCACAGGCTTGGCTCAAAGAGTAATCACAATCATATTCTAATGAAGCATCCAATTTTCATGAACTGTTTATGTTTAATTTTGTGTCCTTCCATTCTCAAATGCATGATCTTATGAAATATTAAGATAAAAGAGAAATAAATATTATAAACCCTCCAGGTAAAACTGACTTGTGTTTGAGCCCCATTAAATTTTTTTTTTTTTGGTACCAAGAATCAAACTCATGACCTCACACTTGTGAGAGGCTCAAGCACTGTGCCCCTGAGCTATATCCCTGGTAGCATCTAATTTTTTTTTATTTCACATGTAAACTGATTTTTATTTCAAAAAGAAAATGATAATTAATGTACCAATATATCCATGAGTTTCAGAGAATGTGGCTACTACAGGAGTTGAAAAATGAATAAAAATGAAATAACAAACAATAAAAATACAATCTAAATACTGGCACATATATTTTTTCCTCCTTCTCCTCCTCCTCTTCCTCTCCCATCTTCCCCATTTTTACCTCTTTGTGTTGCTTGTTAAGCTTTCTAATCCTTCTTTTCTAGCAATACTGGGAGCATTTTGATAGAAAGCTTGTCTTTTACCTTTATTCCATTTTATCCGCCATGGTGTCTAATTTATCATAAGAGCTTGATCCATGCTGTTATGGTTTAGATTTGAAATGTCTCCCAAAGACCAATGTGTTTGGAAGAGGGCTGCATCACGGGGTCCTAAAGCTGACTTCCTGCTAAGAGGTGGGCATGATGGATATGCCAGGTCACTGGGGCTGTGGCCTGGAAGGTGTATTCTTGCCCCCAGCTCCTCCCTTCTCTGTCTTTGCTTCCTGGCTGCCATGGGCTGGGCACCTTTTCCTCTGCCATGGCCTCTGCCATCCTGTTTCTGCCCTGGAACTAGATTACTACAGATTGAAACTCTGAGCCAAAATGTTTCTTTATTCCTTTAAATTGTGGGGTGTCAGATATTTTATTCCAGTGATAGGGAAGTGACTAAGATGCATGTACACTGAATAAGTTAATAAATCAATGAGTAAGAGAAATTTTTTTTGTGTGTGAAAATTCACATAATATTTTACCCTTGTACTTCTCTGCATAATAAAAGAAATCCCTACAGAAAATGTAGTAGAATAAAAATTTTACATGATTAATGTCTCCTCAAAAATTTTTCCTAATTTAATTTCAGTTTTCTTAATGATATAGGGTCTTTTATCACTTCTTATAGTCATTTGTCAATTGTTTATTGAAACCTTGTTAGACAGCTTTATACTAAGCACTGAATGTATCCATCCTTGTGGCCAAAATGCATGACACACAGATTAAATGAGGGGAGGTTTATTTGGTTCAAAGTTTCATAAATTTCATTCCATGGTCAGCTGGCTCCAAAGCAGAAACATAATGGCCAAAGGTTACTGCTTGCTACATGGCCTCTGGGAAGCAGGCAGCAGAAAATGGCCAGAGAGAGGGACCAGAAACCAAATGTCATCTCCAAGATCACGCCCCCAAATGCTCCCTTACTCCAATCAGGCCCTGATCCTGTCCATTCAGCTATGAACCCATCAGTAGTTAACTCACTGGTGAGGTTAGGACCCTCACAAGACAGTTGCCTCTCTAGGACTCTCTTCATTCAGTCAAGATGGCAGTCAGGATGAACAGGCAGAGTGGAGAGTTGATAAAAGTGGACGGAGGCATTCCTTTCCTCATCTGGTTTGTACTCTGAATGAGAAAATACAGCAGGTTTTGGTAATAATATGAGAGATTCTTAACTATAAAAGAGTCTTCACAAGCAAGGCTAAAACCCAGATGTAAACCAAATGTGTGTAGAGGATGATTTTGGGGGACATCACCAAGATTGCTAGAGATTGGGGAAAGTGGAGGGCAAGGTGGAAGGAGGTGAGATAATGAGTATCAAACACAATTAGGAATAATAAGTTTGAATATTCCATAGCACAGAGGGAAAATGCAGTTCACAATAATCTATTGTATGTTTTATGCATAACTAGAAGATCAGTTCCCAAAGACTTCAAGCAAAAGGAATGATGAATAAAAACATTGATTCCCTTGAGGTGATCAGTATTGTATACATTTTGAAGTGTCATACTGTACCCTATTAATGCCTACAATTGTTATGTGCTAGACAAAATTTTTTAAAAGTGTCTCTTAAGGAGATGCAAATGTTAACTATCTTGATTTGATAATTATATACCAAATATGTCTATGGTTTTATCAGATAGTATCCAATGAATTTGTACTATTGATATAATAATTTAAAAATTAATCAAAAATTAAATCTCCTACAAAAAAGAATGACGAATGAACTTGTGTTTAAGGGTAGGTGGCTCATGGACTCAGCAATGAAGAGGAGGTGTGAAAGAGTGGCAGATAGATATTGGGAAGTAGGAAGAATATGCTCAAATGGAAAGGAGAACAAGGCAGGGAGGTGGGCAAGGGAAGGAAGGGAAGAGGAAAAAGAGAATGGAAGGAAAAAGAAGGAAACAAAACTTTTGTTAAAGAGGAGGGCATGAGAGGTTGAGAGGTGGGGAGGGGAATGGGATAAAAGAATTGAGGTATATTATGTTCAGGCACAAATTTCCTATGATGATTGTGATCAATATGTATGATAAATATTTACTGATAAAAATAAAGCAAACAAAAGGACATTGTTGGATTAGTGAAGGAATTCTGTTTGGTACTGTAATATTGGATATATGTTATTATATATATATTGTCAAAACCCATAGAATGTATATCACAAAAAGAGCACCCTACTGTAAAGTAGACTGTGACTGTTAAGAACATACCATTCTTGACTCTTTTATTGCATCGAACGTATCACAACAATGCAGAGTATTGATGGTGGCAGACACCGTACATGTGGGGAAGGAGTCCTTGGGAACACTACTGTAAGCTGATATTCTTAATCTAGAAATCCTCACTCTACTCTTGATTTACATAAATTCTAATTTCCAACAACAAAAAGTTCAATAAAAATGTAACTCTCCAAATTCATCAACTCATGTGAGGTGTAGCTATTTACTGATGAATGCTTTTGACCAGCAGGTGGAAAAGAAGTACTTGCTTATTCATTTATGGTCCAAACAGTGCATATGAAGATTCTTCAGAGTCTGGGTACCACTTTGTGTTGTCAAGTATATCACTGTACATAATTTGGTATCTCCCATAATTAGTCATAACATTGAACTTTTGGAGCAATCATTACTATCATGAATTAATGTAAACTTTACATCAACTGCCATTTCTCAGCTATTTCTTTAATGCAGATTACATCATCACTTCTGGCACTGGAATGTTCACTGGACCATGTGGCAAACCCAGCTGTCACAGACATTCTCCAAGGCTTTTACCGTGCTTTGTGAATGATGTCCAGATGTAGGTCTTATCCAGAATGTGCAGGAAAATAGCAATTTCTTGTCCAGTGAGGTTTACTATTCAGAATCTTATATTATGAACAGAGTATCACATCTTCCAATCATGTTTTCTCTGGCACATTCCAGGCTATCATAACGGCATTGCTTGGAGATGATGTGTTTTGAGGTGCCTTCCACAGAGTTCCTTACACCAGGGACCAAAGGGAGTGGGTTTGTGAGCAGAATGAAGGGTAATCATTCCCTGTTTATGCAGGGAATGTCTTCCATTGATCATACTCAATGAAACAAACCAACAAATTTAAGAAAATGGAAGTCTGTATTTTTTCAGATTGCGGTGTCATGAAATTAGAAATAATCTACAGGACAGATCTTGGAAATCACACAACTATATCAGGACAAAACAATATTCTAAACAAACAATGGGTCACAGAAAAAAAATTAAAATACTTGGAGACAAAGGAAAATGGAAAAATACCAGCAGCATTTCTATATGTTAATAATAACCTAAAAAGAAATTTAGGAAAATAATAACATTTATAGTTTCAACAAAAAGTCACTTAGGTGTAAATTTAACCAGGAAGGTAAAAATTCTGCATAGTGAAAACTAAATAGTGATGAAAGAAACAAAACAAAACAAAATAACCTCACCCAAAAAAACCCCACACAAATGAATGGAAAGTTATCCAATATTCTCAATGACTGGAAGAATTAATATCATAAAAATGTGCATATCACCCAAAGTAATCTGCAGATTTAATGCAACCCTTATGAAAATTCCAATGTCATTTTTCACAGAAATGGAAAACGTAAACCTCAAGTTTGGAAACAAAAGACTGCAAACTATCAGTGCAATCATGCAAAACAGTACCGGGGCATCACATGCCTTAATTTCAAAACATATTACAAAGTGATTATAATCAAAACAACTTAGTAGTGCATAAACACAGACACATCAACCAATGGAATAGAATAGAAAATAATTTTATTTTTATGATATCGAATGATTTTTGGTGAAAGTGCTAAGAAAGTGATTTTTGGTAAAAGTGCTAAGAAAACAATGAAAAGAGGGCAGTCTCTTTAATAAACAGCACTAGGAACACTGGACATCTACTTGCAGAAGAATGAAATTAGACCCTCATCATACACCATATATGAAAATCAACTGAAAATATATTAGTCTTAAAGTTCAAAACTGTAAAAGTAGCAGAGGTAAACTGAAATCATTTTACAAACTCCATCTGGGAAATGATTTTTTAGCTATGAAACTCAAAGCACTGATAATAAAGGCAAAAATAGACAAATGGAATAGCATCAAAATAAAAAGCTTCCTCACAATAAAGAAAAAAAGTGAAGATTCACTCACAGAATGGGAAAAATATTTGAGAACTATATATGTGATAAAGGATTGATATCCAAAATATATAAATAACTCAAGAGCAAGAAAACGACTCAAATATGGGCAAATGACCTGAAGAAACATTTCTCAAAAGATATAAAAACATAAATGAAAAAATGTTTAGAGTTATGAATTAGACAAATACAAAGTAAAACCACAAGGAGATATCATCTCACAATTGATAATGGCTTCACTAAAAAAGGTGAAAGATAAAGATTGTTGGAGAGAATGCAGTTGAAGGTAAATTAGCATAGTTATTATTAAAAATGATACAGAGGTTCCTCAAAAAGATAAAAATAGAACTATCACATGATCCAGTTATTCTACTTCTGGGCATCTAAACATGGGAACAAAAATCCATATGTAAGGGATAGTTGTGCCTCAAATTAATTATAGTATTATTCACAATAACCAAGTTTTGGATAAAATTTAAGAGTCATCAATGGATAAATGAGTTTGTAAAGAAATGGACAGATCTTAAGCAACCTTACACTAAATGGAATAAGGGAGTCATAGGAAAAAGTACATAATCTTATGCATATGAAATCTGATAAAGCTGAACTCATTGAAATAGAGTAGAATAATGGCTACCAGAGGCTGGGATGCAGAAGTGAGGAGAAAATGGGAAATTATTTTTTTCTTTTTCTTTTATTTTAAAGAGGATAGAACCAAGAAAAATAAAACAGAATAAAACCAATCAAAATAAACCAGTATAATTAATGTAGGACTTCAAAACCTTATGAAACCAACAGTAGTTACCATAATGCCTTTTGTTGTCTTCAGAATAGCTGCAGATACCTTCAGATATAATAAACATCAAACAGAACAGAATAGAATAGAAACAATAAAAACAAAACAATGAATACAATAAAGGACTTGAAAACAAGCCAATAGTAAATCCAAAATGGCTACCATAGTATGTCTTGCTGTCTTTCAAATAGCTGCTCATGCCATCAGATTTAACAAAATCAAACAAAACAAAAGAGAAGAAAACCCAACCCAACAAAACAATGAAAATGATATGGTTACCAGGTGGGGATTACCTCCTGGTGAGGCCTGGTTCTCTCCCTGCACAGACTGAGAATGGTGCTGACTCTTGGAGAGAGGCTTGGTTCTGGTTGTCTCCACTCTGGCAGTGGCCCACACATGGCGCTGGTTACCGGGTAGGAATCAGCTCCTGGTGAGGCCTGGTTCTCTTCCTCTGCAGTCCACGATGGTGCTGACTCACAGAGAGGCTTGGGTCTGGCTGTCTCCACTCCGTCAGTGGCCTGCACATGGCACTGGGAAATGGGAAATTGTTAATCAAAGTGTTCAAATCTACAGATAGGTAGAACAGGTTTGGAGATCTATTGCGCAACAGAGTGAGTACACTTAATAGCCATGTGTTGTATATCTTTTAAAATAACTAAGCGAGTACATTTCAAATGGCTACAAAATAGAGGCTAGCAAGGTGATGGAAATGTTGATTACTTTGATTTAATCATGCACTATAATATATATTTATTAAAGTTCACATCATCCCTGTAAATGTAGGCAATTATAATCTTCAATCAAAAATAATACTGTTAATAAATTTTCAAAGCTGATTCCCTAGATCAGAGTACATGGTCCTCAGGCAATGCTCCCTAAAAACCATTTTTCTGCAGCTGACATTTTGAGAGTGAGCAGCTGGCAATGAGTTTAAGGTTTTGCTTGCTAGTAGTTGATGTTGCTCACCGTGGTGAGATCTAGGAAGTGAAGATACTTCTGCCTGAACAGCATCAGGAGTCTGGAGCAGATAAGCCACAGGATCAAGATGTCATCTTTAACAATATGTATAGTGGCTTCACATTCAATGATGAATCTTCCTGGAGGCTTTAAAATAAATTCTATTCACAGAAAAAGCTGCCTGAGAAAGTTTCTGAAAATGTAACCACTTTTTAAAAGCTTTATAAAATTTCATTCTTCCTTCTTGTCTTCTCTCCAGCTTTCTAATATTTCTGGGACATGAAAAATATATTTTAAAAAATCTCTTCCCAACGTGTTTCTAAAAAGCCACGTGGACCCCAGAGATACCAATCTTCCTTTGAGAGAGCTGTCATCTACTCACCTGTGATGTCACATGGTAATGGAAGGGTATCTGAGTGCTAACAGAGGCTAGTGCTGTTTCCTGCACAGTGGGAATACCTTCTGAAATTCACTTTCTTTCAAGTTTAAATGACTGCATCACATGTATTTCAGTTGCATAACTGAAGTGAAAATCAGCTGTATTTTTCATAGTTATTTTTCCCTTGTCCCACCATGAAAGATTGTCTCCATGTAGATACTGTGAAATTGACATATGTAGAGGAAATTTAAGTAGAGATGTTAACTTATTTGTGATCAACACTCTAGAAGTGTGAAAGACTACCAAGGGGAAGAACTTTGTTTAGTTTAACACTTTGACAGAGTTGTGGGTTCATGATTTTTAAATTTGAATTGTGTTCCTTACCCAAATTCTTATGTACAGTTACTAACTTCCATTATTTGAATTGTGTTCCTTACCCAAATTCTTATGTACAGTTACTAACTTCCATTATTTCAGAATGTGACTATATTTGGAAACTATAATTGGCAATTCCTAGTACAAAGAGGTAAATTATTTATAATGAGAACACAAGGGTGAGCCTAATTGTTACAGTTTAAATGTATGTATCCCTCCAAAATTCATGTTGGAACTGGATTCCTATGATATTAAAGCCATCAGGAGATGATCAGGCCATGAGGACTGAGTTCTTGCCTGGGATTAATGTCCTTATGAAAGGGCTTGAGGGAGCAAGATAGTCTTCTTAGCTCCTTCTACCATGTGAACATGCAGCAAGAGGTGACATCTACAAAGCTCATGGGCTTTCACAAGGTATTGCATCTACTGGAACCTTGATTCTGAATTTGCAAAACTCCAGAACTGTGGAATAAATTTCTATTATTTATGAACCACCTAGTCAATGATATTTTGTTATAGTAGCATGAATGGACAAAGACATTTATTCAATATGACTGGTGTTCTTCAAAAAAGTAAGTTTGGAAATTCACAGAGAAAAGATAGTGGCAAGGCACAGGAAGATCGGTCATCCATAAACCAAGACCCGAGGCTTCAGAAGAAACAAACCATGCTGACACCTTAATCTTGGATTTTAAGTCTTCAGAGATCTGATACAACAAAACTCTGCTGTGTATGGTCCTCAGTCTGTGGCATCTGACAACATTAAACTAGGTTAAGGTAGACCCTAAATCCAATGACTGATATCCTTGTGAAAGAGTTGGACAGACACACAGTGAAGAGAATGGCATGAACAGATGGAGGCAGCAATTGGAGTTTTGCTCCCGTAGAGTTGGGAATATGAAGGATTGCTGGCAACCACCAGAAGGTAGAAGTAAGGAAGGAGTCATCTCTGCAGCTTTTGAGGGAGCATGATTTCTCGGTGTCGCATCAATTTTGGACTCAGTTCCGAATCTGAGGAAAATTATTTCTATTTTAATCTTTTCACTCTTGATAATTCCTTGCAGTACCACTTGGAACTCCTATACAAACCTCTATACATGTTGCTCATTCTTCAAGACAAGTTCAATTTCTGTGACTGGGAAGATTTCTTACTTCATGCAAACTATACCACTTTTTCTAACAGCTTAGAGGGATGTTGTCTCCTTCAGGATTAGATGCATGGTTTACTTTTCTAAAAAAAACTCCAAATTCCATCAGTTCCTTAATAAACAAGGGACTTTTTGTCCGTGCTCCCTCAGTCCTAGATTTTTACCCATACCATTGTACTAATCGTGTTATTTTCACCGTTTATTTAACCGTGAGCCACTTGATTGTGCCATTCATTTGTGCTAATGCCATAGACTCTCAAGTGTGTGCTTATTGAATGATACATGTGAAGGAGAGCTGGAGGCCAAGGCACTTTGCTCAATTGCTTTACATTCCCTTAGTACTTGCTTTTGTTTTCTCAGAGCCTGTGGGCTTACAAGAATTTCAAGCTTAGTAACAATGGATCATAACCCTAGACCTTTCTATACTTGAATCATCTTCACTGAAATTAAAAACATATCAGATGTTTGCAGTATCTTAGTGAAATTATTGTCCTGTTAATACCTCTGACTTCTATTTGGTTCCTTTAACTTTTCTCCCTTAATGCCCAGTTTTCTTTTGTTATTTTAAACTTCAAAATCATTCTTAAAATTGCATTTAATAATTTTGGAAGTAACATTGTTTTTTTATCCAACGATGCCTGAACCTCACAATTTTATTTTTATAGTTTCCAGTTGCTCTCTCCACGTTCATACTTAATCTTTTGGAACTTGAATCTCAGTGTGACTGCAGCTTTGTTTTGTGCTTGTGCTGCTCCTCCTCCCTGTCTGACAGAGCGTTCTGAGTCTGACTTGTCAGTCTGCTCGTCTCCCGCTCAGTCCCCATGGCTCCTGGAATTTTGAGCAAAGAAATGTGTATTGAATATGATTTGAATGCACCTATCCTGATGCTGTCTCTTGAATAAACAACCCATCGATTTGTGTTCCATAGATTGTTATTCATTTATTCAACAATTTGTATTGAACATCTGCTGTATGCCAGGCTTAGTTTAGGGAACGTAAGTAAGATGAAAACTATGCTCTTGTGAAACTAACAATAATTAGGGCATGGGGAGGGGAGAGATAAAAACAAACAAGTGAATGTATTATTTCAGATAATGATTAAGTATCATAAGTATAATAAATATATGGTGTGCTATGAAGAAAATAGAACATGGAGCTGTGGTAGAGAATATCTGGTGGGTGTATGGGAAATCTATGTAGATTAGGTCCTAGGGAGAAACATTTCATAGGGAGTAACATTAAAATTAAGATTTAATAATGAAAAAGTACCAGATGACCAAAGACAAGATGAAGAGCGAGTATGAAGGACGTAAAGAGAAGGAAATTGTTATATTTAAGGAAAAGAAGAAAGAAAATAAGAAAAAAAGAAAAAATTGTTATATTTAAGGAAAAGAAGAAAGAAAATAAGGGGAGGAAACTCAGGGAAGAATGAAGCTTAACTTAAGATAGTGCTTTGACATCCTAGTAAGGAGGTTGGACTTTATTCTAAGGGCAAACAATGGAAAGCAACAAGGAAGTTACAGCAAGGGAGAGACATAGTTCTGATTTACCATGAAAATGATTTTTATGTAGAAATTGGATTGAGAAGGAGCCAGTAATTGTCGAAGAGTAACACCAGTTAGGAGGTAGTTGCAGTAATGATGACGCTAGATAATAGTGGCTTAAGGGTGTAGCAATGAAAGTAGTAAAGAGTATATAGATTACAGGTATGCTTTGGAATTAAAACTTATGGGCTAATTGAATGCAGTGGAAGAGGAAAAGAGAGAGAGAGAAAGATAATAGAAATGGAGCCTAAGAATATCATTGGTTGATGATGACACTGTGATGGGAAAGAACAGGAGGAACAAGTTGTGTGAGAGTAAATGATAAGCTTTGTGTGGAGCCCATTATGTGCAAGGTTTTATAAGATGGAGAATTAACAGCTTAATATATGAACCTGGAATTCTGAGGGAAATTAGGTGCAAGATATAAACTTTGGAATCATCAGTATAGAGCTGTTCTTTGAAGGCATGAACCTGGATATGTTCACCCAGATTCAGTGTGTAGATAAAAGAGGATACTTAAGGGAAATGTTTGGTGACCTATTAACATTTAAAGTGATTTAAGGTAGAGAAGTCAGGATTAATGTATCAAGAATATATAACAATAATTTTTACACAGGCATTTAGCAGAAGAATCTCATTGTGTGTGAAGTAAGAACTGAATTAAAGGGAGAAATAGAAAATTCATCAATAATAGTTGAATACTTCAATACTCCATTTTCAATAATGGATAGAATGGTTAGAAATTTGATCAAGGAATTATTAGACCTGAGCAATACTACATACTAACACAACAGTATAGACATCTACAGAATAGTCCAGCAGAATAAATTCTTAAGTATAGAAGGGATAATGTGTGGGATAAATGATATATAAGGCTACAAAACAAATCTCAATTAATTTACAAGAATTGACAACACACAAAGTATATTCTCTGATTACCATAGAGTAATATTAAAAATCAATAATATAATGAAACTTTGAAAATTCACATATTTGTGGAAATTAAATGTACTTGTAAAATGAAACAAAGTTTTAAAAATCCAACAAATCATGATTTGCTTTCTTGGGAGAAATCAATACAATTGAAAAACATTTATTTATTTATTTATTTATTTTTATTTAAGAGAAAAAAAGACAGAAAAGAAAAACAAGCAAAAGAGACAAACAAACAACAACAAACCCAAAACAACAACAGTATAGGCTTACAAAACAAGATGATAAGAATTTGACAATGGTTGTGCTATTGCATATTGTTGCCTTCAAAAGGATTGCTTAGATTAACAGTTATAGACATGGAAAATTGATCTGATCATATGAGAATTAACTGTTCTTTTCCAAGAACTGATACAATTAGTATACTCATTTTAGTTATCTTATTTATGCCTTTTTTCCTTTTCCTTTTCTTATTTCCTCTTTTCCCCTATCCCAATTACTTTTCCTCTTTGAGCACTTTCTTACCCTTATGCAGTATTTATTTAAGAGAAAAAAAGACACATATAAGAAAGACAAAAAGCAAAAGAGACAAACAAAGGACTAGAGCAAATGCACAACAATAACATTATAGGTTTACAAAACAGGATGACAGAAACTTGACAATGGTTGCAATATTGCATATCATTATCTTCAAAATGTTTGTTTACATTAACAGATATAGACATGTAAAATTGATCTAACAACTTTTGGAGACAGCGAAGCTGTGCACAAGTTACACTGATCTGAAGTGGTGAGAGTTCTTTGGCCTCTTTTGAGATCAAAACTAAAACTGAATTTTCTCTACAATTTTGGTTGGGGAAGCTCTGTTTCCTAAGCTATCTATTTCTTTTTTTTTCCATTTTTTTCAAAGGAATGTGCGCACAAGAATATTTGCAGTGACAGTCACCTACTGACAGATATAGTGACTAAATATTCCTTATGTGTTACCTATGTATATATTTGCAGTTAAAACTTGTTTCTCCTTGCATTGCATTTTTGAAGAAATGTTTCTGTTATGACATAATTATTTGAAAACAAAAAGATTCGTTTGAGCTGAGAGTCAAATAAAAAAAGAGACTCGGTTATTTAAATAAGCTCTAGTTCTCCATATTAGCACAACAGTTCTAATACAAGGTGGGGTGGAGTGAGAACACTATTTTATTACCAAAAGGATTAATAAATGGGAATAGACAGGGTAAGATAAATTTTTTCTCTTAAAGAATATACTCTGTGCTTGAGATAAAATTGTCAGTGGCCTAATTCCCTGTGAGTTTTGAAACGCTGGCAAAATTCTTTCGTCCTCAGGTCACACACCTTCCTTTAACTTCTGGGATGCCATGGTTTCTCAAACTGGCTTTTCTTTTGCATGAGGGTTTGTGATATGGATCATGTCTCTCCTTTGACACTGGTTTCAGTACCCTCTGTCAACAGAGACCCAGGCATTCTCTCCACTTCTTAATGTACTAGTAGTGGTTGGGACCAGAGTTGGGGAGGGCAGAATGTGAGTGATGGGATCCGTGAAACCTGGCTCATGGAGGCGGGCTGGGTGGGTCAGATTCTCTTGGTTCTGTGAAATGTGAAACTGAGAAGAACAGGTTGGCAGGAAATTTCACTGGTGACTTGGCTCTGGCTAATTCTACCAGCGAGCTGAGGAAAGAGATAAAAGTATTGAACTCAAGGTGAGGAGCTGTGTAAAGCTGGAGTGTAGACAGAAGGCTGTAAGTTGGAAAGAGGAGAATGAGGCTGAGAAGACAAGGACAGCCCTGGGAAGGAACAGTCCTCCATCCTCAGTACCCCCTTCCTTCCCATCTGGTTCCAGTCCACACGCCAGGCACCTGTCCTCACAGTAATGGCGCACCTTCTCCTCGGTAAACAAGAATAAGTCTCAGATTTTCATGATGTAAAAGGTAAATAAAAACAAATAGAGTAAATGTCTCTAATCGCCAATATGTTTAATAAATATTGACACAGACACAATAATCATTTCTGTCCTCTCCCCCACTCTCCCCCCTCCCCTCCACTTCCTTTTCCTTCTTCTTTCTTGCTTTGTTGCTTTCTGTCACAGCAGGGTGCACAAGCTATTGAAGTAAAACACTCAGTAACAATAATGAATCCAAGGGCTTCATCCAAGAGATTAAGAAAGGAAGGCAATTTATTTGTAAGTGGGAAAAAGCAGGGGACTGAAGCAAACTGCCCCAGAGAGAGGGAAGGGGTCCTGCAGAAGATGGATATCCATGACCTCTAGTCCCTGGCTTGTTTTATTATTTTATGATGATTAGGGATTCTTTCTTCCTGGTGGATACATGTGACTTGTCACAATCTGATTGGTTTCCTGGGTTATCTAGGGGTGGGCCCCAGGTGCATATACCTTTCCGGTCCTTGTTTGGTTTCTTCCTACCCTTTCTATCTTTCTCAGGGCCTGATCTCTGGGATTTATGGGCTGGTCGGGAGCAGCCTTGGAGTAAAGGCAGTAGAGAATTAGAAATTAAGTAAGGGGTGTGTATCTAGTGAAGTCATATAATGACACTGGAGTGAGTAATGATACCTGTATATATATAGGTATGTGCTTTCTTATATACTAAGTACGACACTGAGTGTCTCCTTTGCATTTTATTGGAGCTGGAGGTGTGGTTATCCAGGTTTCCATGCTCCTGGCTTCCTCTGTGCTCTGCCTGTCAGCTCTTCCTCTGGTCCAGCTCTCTATCAGAGACCATTCCTTCCTCTGTTGTAAATCCTTACAGCATTCGTGTCCTTTGGTACCTTTTTGTATTCTATTTCTCTCAGTCTCTCTGTCTTTCTGTGTCTGTCTGTCTGTCTGTCTCACTCCCTTTTTCATTTTAATTGCTCCTAAAGGAATTCATCTAGTGAAATTTTAACTCCTTTACTCAGAACTAGCCAGTGAATCTCACTGCAGAGGTAAAAACTGGTTTTAGTAAGATTTTCTATTAATTTCTTTAATAAAGTCTACTGAGGCCCTTAATCTCTTCTTATGCTTGCCTACAGAAGACACCTGTTCTGTTCTTTTTTTTCTTTTCTTTGTGGCACCAGGGATTGAACTCACAACCTCGCTCCTGGAAGACAAGTGCTTAAGTCATTGAGCCAAACTCCCAGCCCTGTTTTTTTGAGGCAGGGTCGCACTATGTAGCTCAGGTCGGCCTTGCGCTCATGTTGTAGCCCAAGCCGGCCTCGAACTCACAACGCTCCTCCTACCTCAGCCTCCTGAGTGCTGGGATTAAAGGTGTGCGCCACCATACCCGGCTTCTTTTCTTTTCTTTTCTTTCCTTCCTTTCTTTCTCTTTCTCTTTCTCTCTCTCTCTCTCTCTCTCTCTCTTTCTTTCTTTCTTTCTTTCTTTCTTTCTTTCTTTCTTTCTTTCTTTCTTTCTCTTTCCCTTTCTGCCTCTGCCCTCCCCTTTTATTCTTTCCTATTTTTATGGTATTGGTGCTATGGTTTACATCTAGATGTTCCCCCAGAGCCTCATGTGCCCATAGGTGGGATTTTTCAGAGGTGGTTTGATCTAGAGTGTGTGATACTGTGATTAAAAGTGTTAAATTAATTCACTGATTGGTATAGCATAGTTCTGGGTGCAGTTAATGGTGGCCCAATTTGGGTGTGGGTGGTACCGTCCAAAAAGACTTGTACCTATGTGAGATAAAAGGGAAAAGGAAGCTGCTTTCTGCATCCTGCCTGCTTTGCCATGAACCTTACTTCTCTGCCATTGTTCCCTGCCTTGAATTCAGTCAGTGGTGGACTGAAACCTATTAAAACTGTGAGCCAAAATAAACCTTTCTTTCTTTAACTTGAGGATGTTGGGTATTCTGTCTCAGCAAAGAGAAAAGTAACTAAGATAACTGAGAATTCAACCTATGACCTTTGCATTGAGCTATATCCCTAGCCATCTTTTTTATTTTTTATCTTTTTGAGATAGGATCTTGCTAAGGCACCAAGTTACTCTTGCTGAGTCACTAAGTTGCCATGGCTGGGATCAAGTTAGCTGATTTGAATAAGAAACACCTGAGTAAACTGGGTCAGTAGCATTCCAGGTGTGGAAACTCCACCCTAGGGAGTGTGGTCACCGGAATGGTGTAAAAGGGATACAAAGATGGAAGACTCACTTCTGTTTCTTCAGAGGAGCAGCAGCCTTCACTTCCACCTTGAAAGTCACCCTCTGACTTTCATCACAGGCCCTTCCACCTCCTGACGTCTCCTGGTATGGACTCACACGGGACACGGCAGTGAGGTCCAATCCCCTGACCGGATCCTTAGCATCCCCAGTGTGCAGGTATTTTGTACTCTTCCACACCTGACTTTGTGGGCCGCCATTGTAAAACAATCTTGTAAATTGTTATATATTTGTATTTTACATTAAATCTGTTTTTCTAGTGAGTGCTAACTGATACATGTCTCAACCTCCCAGATTTCTGAAATTGCAAGCGTGTGCCACAGCATCTACTAACACAAAATTCTCCAAGTGCCCCTTGGTTAATGAGCTCAGTAGCTGAGACTCCCAGACCGACCTGAGGGATCTGGGCAAAAATCAGAAAGTCTTGATTGGAAGGGAAGGCTAAGGAACTGTCAAGCTCCCTGCTGGTTATTCTCCCAAGTAAACTCTGGGCTGCAAGTCTGAGGTGATGAGAAAGAAATACTGCAAAAAACACTTTTATTTTCCCACAATAAAATGACTTATACTCCATTATGCTTTGGTATTAGGCCCTAAAATTTCACTGAGATATCAAAAAATCTACTTCCTGAGGCTCACACATAATTTCCTATTGGACTTGCTGAATCTCACCACCTATAACACTGTTTTAAATTTTCTTTTAATCTTATTTTAAAAAGAAAAAGAAAAAACAGAAACAAAACAAAGCAGAGTTTCTTTAAAAAAGTTCTATGTAAGAAATTTCTTCCTGAGATATGAGCTTGGCAAAGTTTCACTTCCCCTCAGTGACTATCATAGTTTATCTCCCTGAATACTGAACTATCTCTGAAATGAATTCATTACCATTTTCATTTTATTTCTTATTATTTCTAACTTTGTCCACCTTGTTTATTTGCCATGATTTATGCTACTTGTTTTTGTATCAACTGTCAGGAAGTTCAAAAGTTCTGGAGGCCTTCTGGCTGATACGTGTTTATTCTTTTTTCCCAGGCAGAATCTCTGGTTTAATTCTACTAAGTTTGATATTAGCACATTAATTATAATTTATAATTTAATGTTTTCATTTTTGTAAACTATATCAGAAGGTCCAACCCAGACTCTGTCCCTCCCAGTATCTTTTTTTTCCTACCACTATCTTTGCTCACACTATGCCTGCTCCTTCCTGCAAAGCCTTTGCCATTATGCCCTCCTCCAGCCCCCAATACTTAATGCTTCCTTCCACACTGACCCAGGCACCGCCTCCTGGACATCACTCCGATGTTTTCAGATGCTTCCCTTTCTCTGGTCTGCATGCATCCTGCTGTCTTCCAGTCACCCACCGTGATGAACCACCTTTTAGAGCTTTCAGTGATATAAACGTGCCTAGGGTTGCCACCACTGAACTGGCTCTTCCTCTAGGCTCCTAGAGGACAGGAATTACAATGCACAACACACAGTCAGAGCCCCACGCATGTTCACTGAATGAATGCATGAAACATTTACATAGAATAAAGTATAAAATTTGCAAAGCATTATAAATTACATTGCAATTGGAGACCAGTTTCTTATGAAGAATCATTCTTGATTGTGAGGGACCGCTCACCAGGTGTCTCTTGTGGCAGTGGAAGTGAAGTTTTTGGTGTGTCCATTTGGATGGCGGCATGGGTGTGCTGGTTGATCTGACGATACGTGTGAGAGTAAGAAAAGATGCGCAGACCACTGGCTCTGAGCAGCAAGAGTGATGGAGTCACCAACACTGAGATGCTGAAGACTGGGAGGGCTATGCATGGGACATACTAAGTTCAAGATATTTGTTAGATATCCATGTGACAATGTTAAGGGAAGAGTTGGAGATAAGAGGCAAGGGAAACGCCCAGGGAGAGGAATGACCATCTGGGAGATTTAAGCTGATGAATGGATTTTAATGCCCTGAGACTGATGAGATCATGAAAGAAGTGAATATATTTAGAAAAGACAAGCTGACTCAGATATAACCAAGGACAGGAGGTGGAGCCATTAAGAGGATACAGTTGGTGTAGCAGAAGGAAAATTCAGAAAGGATGCCTTTCTCAAAGTACAGCAAGCAAGACTATCAAACAGGGAGAGTGAACTATGCCAGATTTGAATTGAAGAAGTAGAGTCTATAGGTATATTCATTACAGCAGCACAGAGCTCAATGGTGTTCTCTGTGGGAATAATTTCTTCTTGCAGCAGCAGAAAAGTCAAGGAGTTTGAGGCAAAGTCGTAAAGACAGGGATGGCTAAGTATCAGGGAATGAGGGCACAGCACCATATGTGAAGGGGTTGCAAGGTCAAGATAGAAGGTACTGATTAAAGATTTTGGAGTCGATAGAAACAGTATTAGTTCAAACAGATTTATGAAAATCAAAAGTTTTCTGAAACCCTACTTTGAGCACAATCGAGAGTTTCTAACTTAACTTTATAGAAGACAAATGTGTGATGTTTGACTATTTGGGATAGCTCTTTGGAGTAAGTAAAAGAATAAACATAGTCTCTATCTGGCATGTACAAGTAAATGTAAAATAAATTATAATTGTAGTCACTGATCACATTTCTGTGGAAAGACATTTTATAAAAATGATGAGGGTAACTATATAGTTGCATTTTAAAAGTAATGTTGCTGTCATTTTTTTAAATATCCACTTAGATTTTAGCAAACCTCTATGCTTCTAGGAAGTCAGTTTTATTTTTGGACTGCATATTAATTTTATTTTTTGGCGTAATGAAACTTCCTGGAACAATTTCTCTTGTCCTAAATGTAATCTGGTCATTTGGGGTCAAGAAATTAGCATTAGACTAAAATACAAGTGTCTTTGTTACTTTCTCATTGCTGGGACAAAATTTCTGGCACCTGCAAGTTAAAGGGGGAGAGAACTATTTGGCTCACAGTTAGAAGAGGTTTCAGTCCATCGTCAGTAGGGAGCAAGGCAGGGCAGCATGGCACAGGGGGATGGGAGAAGAGAAACAGTTCATGGCATGTAGGCAGAAAGCAGCAGAAGTGAGTCTCCCTTTCCCTTTATATTCCATCCAAGCTACATTGGTTGGTGGCACCCACATGCAGGGTGGGGGCTCTATCTTCAGTAGACTATTCAGTCACACCCAGCACTATGCTAAACTAATTAGTACTGTAGTACACTAATCCAGTACCACACACCCATAATCCAGCTACCTCCCCAAGCCCCAATCTGTGAGCTCATGGAGGCTTTTGGGGGTATGAGGTTGGGGAGAGGACACATTTAGATACAAGCCATAACAACAAGTCTCCATTACTTTATCTTTAAAATGTTACAGAGAGCTTGTTGGTTTTGTTGCATTTAGTGATCAAGTTTTGCTCCATCCTTTTCAGTGGCAAATTTCATCTCTTTTCCTTCACTGTACAGCTTGTTAAAAGTGAACAAGTGCCTTGGATTTCATTGTAGTAAGAAGATTTGCACTGAAATTGTCTTGAAAGTTTGTGACCCCTAATTAATCCGGTCACCGCTAGACATTTGCATGATGTTGTTTATAGAGTTGACAAACACACACACACACACACACACACACACACACACACACACACACATCTATCCTGCCTGAGCTGAAAATACCATCAAAGAGGAGACATGGACTTTTAAAACATGTCCATGGTAAGGGCCCCCAAGGCTTGCCCAGAATACAGTGGTCTTCCTTACTGTTGTTGTTATTGATACTGTTAGTTTCACAAAGCTGACAGAGGAGTGATACTAAGGAGGGAGCTAACTTTAGGCTGTGCTCTGTGATGGAGTTGGTAAGGAGTTTGAGCATGAAGATAATGTGTTTCCTGCACTCTGGTAGCTTTGGAGGACACACAGGAAGAGGCTGGAACTGTTGACAAAGGACTGAGCTCAAAGATTACTAAAATATTGCTGGTTAAACAAAGGGCCTAACAGACCTAGCCCCGAAGAAAAAAGAACAATAACCACCATGCAATAGATGCCATTATTTTGCCTTTTACTCTTTCATTGGCTCTAGAAATGTACATCTAGCTCTATTCTTACATGTCCACACTTTCCAATTCTTACATGTGTTTCTTTATTTCTTTTTGGTTGAGTGCTTTAATACCAAATGCACTGTCTGTTAGAGTTTACTGCTTCTTCTTCTCCTTTCTAAGATTAGAGCTTATCTAGGAAATCAGCTGGCCATTTCTTTATGCAGTTCAGTAACCTAAAAAGTTAATTTCAGAAATTCACTATTTTACCAAATCCTAGAAATAAGAAATTACACCAATGTTTTAATGATATATGCCTTATTTCACGTATCTAAACTCATGATAAGAGTGAGGTGTTAAAATTTCTACTTCTGGAAATGGACTGGCTTAACTGAATATGGCAAGAAGTCCTGCAAAAAAATTCCAGGCATCCTATTGGTTTGTGGATTGAATGTAGCAATTGAAAATAGTTTTTGAACACCCTAAGTCTGGGACCATTGCCTGTTGATGTATCATACCCATAATTGTTTAAGTAGATAAGGTATTTCCTTTAAAAATCAAAATTTGAGACTATTGCATTAGTTTTAACAACCACATTCTCAACTACACTTATAGAAATCTTGTTTCCTTTGCTGTCTAACTTAGTGTACGAATTCACAACCTCTAGAGACCACTATGATTCCCAGTGCTATGAGTGCATAGATAAATGTTCTCGTGTTTGCATTTTCTGCCCTTTCTCAGTACTTGGCCCTTAGGAGACAGTCAATAAACTAGTGCTAAAACTGTATACTCTCAATAGAGGTCTAATTTGGCTTATTAATATGACATAGGGAAAAGAAGCCTTTATAGATAATTTACATACCAAGAAAACCATTCATTTAGGAACAAGAAATCCCACATGCACCCATTTGTCATTTTCTGAGTTTCTACTGTGTATGGCAGGCAATCATTACTGCTGGAGTCTTCTAAAATGAGCATAGCACTGTTCTCCTCCTCCAGGAGTTCGCAGACTGATGGAAGTGACAACTCTATAAATTATCACAAAACAGTATGAAAGATTGTAACAGAGATGTGCAAAAACTTGTAATGGGCCTGGAGGGGGCTACACTGAGCCCATTTTGTTCTAGAAATACAAAATTAAAGATTTTTTTTTTCTTTTGCTAGACTTGGACACAATCTCAGAGATCATAATATGCAATTTTATTGTATCTGGAAAGAAGCCCTTCTTTTCAGAAAAGTTAGATAAAGCGTTTAAAAGAAATCATAACAGAGAGCATAAACAAAGACACTGTCATTTACTAGCTTGAAAAAGATAATCACTTCTTCAATGAATTACTATTGAGCTTATCTCCTAGGGGAAAGTATATATTGAACACCAGTTTACATATTTACCTTCTGAGTCTCCCTTATTCATCAATTCTAGCTGTCAAGTCTTATTTTCTCTCCCCCCCCAAATATGTTCTGTGTTATTAGTTTCAACTTTGTATTAGAGTAGGACTGACTTTAGGAGCTGGTTCATTGATAAATGATTTGTGTTCTCAAAATATTTCCACCCCAGACACAGTGTATACTAACAGCCACCAGGTACAGCAGAGAGATCAAATCCTGGAGAGTGAGTTGTTTTCCTCAGTCAGGAAAGAAGTGGTTACCTGGAGATGAACCATGGAGTGAATGGCAAAACTATTGCAACAATCGGTTATGATGGCATAGCACTGATGAAAAAAGACAAACAGGTTTTAATCCCCTTTAATATTTCTTTCGCACTCCTTGCTGGTGGTAAAGAGATAAGTTTTGATTATTTTCTGTCATCTGGGGGAGATGAAAGCGGCTTAGACTTAGTAAATGTAGTTGTTATTACTATTAGAGATATCTCTGCACTTTATTTAGAGACTTCAGTAAGTAAAGGAAGTTCCACACGCCCTTGAATGAAGACTAGTTCCTCTATCTATGACAAAGTGCCTCTTCAGTGGGATTCAAATGCAGAAGTGGTGGAAGAAGAAAATAATTTAAGAGAAATATGATTTCTCATATGATATTTGGTTGGAGCAAAACTTCTATAGATAAAAACTTTAAAATCTAGAAAAATACAATACTTGAAAGCCCTTGAGAGAGAAGCTGAGGAAAGGAGAATGAGATCTGCCAACCGGAACACAAGGCCTGAATGCTCCCTCCCTGTGCCCAGCCTCCATACCATTTTGCACGCAGCTTAGCTGCTTAAGACTCCTACCTTATTGGCGAGAAGTGCCAGAGAGTAGAATTCAGGCTGGAAGAATGATGAGAAAGGAGAGAGCAGCAGGAAGAGAGGGACTACAAAGTGTGAGATGCCTGATCTGCTAATAAAATCTACCCAAATTCTTAGCTGACTACTTAACTATGTCAGCAAGAGGGAGACATGGAAGGGGATCCTGAGAAAAACAGACAACTGGAAAATAAAGCAACTGTGTAGAGATTCTAGCCATGTATACCACAGGAGAACAGGAGTTTGAAATGTGAGTCTAGCCATGTTAACTAACACTAAACGATAGCACAACCCCAAAACTGTTCTTTTGAAAACTATGAGATATTCAAGACACTTTACAAGCACATCATTCATAAAACTTAGATTTAAAAAATTATTTGACACGCTAAAAAATAAGGAAAATGCTATCTATACTTAAGGGAAAAAAGGAAGCAGCCAGTAAACCTGGCCCTGAAATGACCCATATGTTACAATTTTCAGAAAATAATATTTAAAGAAACTATTCAAATTATGTCCAAGAACAGAAGAAGTTATTCCTGTAATAAACAAATGGGTAATCTCAGTAGATAAGATAGAAACTACAAAGAAAAATACCAGCAAAAATGCTAAAGCTGAAAACAATGCAGTAAGTGGAGTATCAATATTCCTGAAATGATTTAACAGCAAAATAAACTAGTGAACTTGAGGAAGAGAAAAAAGACTAATGAAAAAGCAGAAACATGAATCAGAAAGGTGAAGAAACATGAACAGAATGTATGAGACCACCAAGCAATGTAAAACATGTGCAGCTGAGTCTCGGAGAGGCAAGGGAATATTTGAAAAGAAAATTGTTGGAAACTTTTCAAATTAAGTAGAAACCACACACTTACACTTAATTAGCTCCAAGTAAAATAAACATGTTAAGAACAGCAGTATTGAAATACTTAAATGCACAGGTAAAAAGATAACCTTGAAAGAAGATGGAGAAAGCTGTCACACAACACATAGGGAGCAGTGACACGGATGGTGGCTGACATCCCCTCAGAAACACTGGAGGACAGAGGTAAATGGAAGAGAACTACAGGATGCCAAAGGACAACACTGTCAATATAGCTCTGTATTCAGCAAAGCCATCTTCAAAGTCAACAAATAAAATAAAGACATTTTCAGATAAACATACGTTGAAGAAGCTTGTTTTTGACAGATCTATTGTGTAAAAAATTCTAAAATTCTGTTCATGCAGCAGAGAAATTAGACCTCATCGTAACTTAAATTTATGTAAAGAAAGAGATCACCAGATTGGGCAAACATCTAAGCAAGCACAAAAGATTAGGAAGGTTTCATTCCTAATTTTTAAAAAACAAATCCCAAAATGTGTAACTATTTAAGGTGAAGTTTATAACACTACTGTATGAGGCTACAAGGTTTATAAGCATAATAAACATAATGCTTATAGAATGATACTACAAGTTTTCTATAATTTTTACATAAAAGTAATCAAATACTAAATCTATGTATATTTTCTTCTTTATAAGATATATTGTAATTTCTACTGAAACCACTGAAAAAATAATACAAAGAAGTAGCTAAACTATGAATGGAAGAATCAATATAGAATATTGCTCAATTTAATATCAGATATATATTAACACATACAACAGGTGACATGACATAAAGTAGCATCTGTAAATACACTAAAATTTCAGTAAATGAATGCAGCAGAAACAAAGAAAATTGAAAAAAATTAAAGAAAAGAATCAATGCAAGTGGGATAGAAGGAAAAATTCAGAGGAACTTTCTTTAATGATGAAAAACTGCCATGTCATTAAAAAAAGTGAGAAATTTTTCTAAAATTCACAAGAAGAGTGATGTTTGACAATGAATTTGATTTTTTTTTTTTTTTTTTTTGCGGCACCGGGATCGAACTCACAGCCTCGCACCTGCCAGACAGGCGCTTAAGCTGCTGAGCCAAACTCCCGGCCCTGGTTTTTTTTTTTTTTTTTTTTTTTTTTTTTTTTTGCGGCACCGGAGATTGAACTCACAACCTTGCGCTTGCCAGGGCAGGCGCTTAAGCCACTGAGCCAAACTCCCCAGCCCTGGTTTTTTGAGGCAGGGTCGCACTATGTAGCTCAGGCCGGCCTTGCGCTCGCGTTGTAGCCCAAGCTGCCCTCGAACTCACAACGCTCCACCTACCTCAGCCTCCCGAGTGCTGGGATTAAAGGCGTGCGCCACCACGCCCGGCTCCGGTCCTGGTTTTTTGAGGCAGGGTCGCACTATGTAGCTCAGGCCGGCCTTGTGCTCACATTGTGGCCCAAGCTGGCCTTGAACCCACAACGCTCCGCCTACCTCAGCCTCCTGAGTGCTGGGATTAAAGGCGTGCGCCACCACGCCCGGCTTATGAATTTGATTTTTAATTTTTTTATTTTAAAAAGAATAAAACAAAATAAAACAAATCAGAACAAAGCAGATCAGAACAGAACAATGCAAACACTACAGGACTGCAAAACAAGACATCAGGAAGTTAACAGTGGCTGCCATAAAGATTCTTGTTTTCTTTGAAATAGTTGTCCATACCTTCAGAGACAATAAATTAAAAACAAAATAGTATAAAACTAATCAAAGCAAAAGAGTGAAAGCATTATGGACCTTTCAAACCAGACAATAGGAAACCAACAGTAGCTACCATAATGTCTCTTGTTTTCCTCAAAATAGCTGTCTATACCTTCACACATATTGCAATCAAGTAATAGAAAGCAAACTAAAAATAATTGTCTCAGTTTCTTGAAAGCAGCTGTTTATACCATCACACATAATAAAATCAATTCTTGTAAATTCTTTAGGAAAAGTTCTAGGCATTTATAAGGCAATACATGTATATCTATCCTTTCTGATTAGAGGGAAAAGCGAAAAAAAAAACAAAATACAAGAAAAACAAAAAGCAAAAGAGATAAATAAATAATAATAACAAAGAACCCAAAACTATAACAATATAGGCTTTCACAACGAGGTGGTAGGAACATAATGAAGGTTGTTATTTTGCCTAGTTATCTTCAGAAGAGTCACTCAGATTATCAGACATAGACTTGCAAAATTGATCTTATCCTATCAATGCTAACTGTTTTGTTCCAAGAACTAATAGACTCAGTAGTACAATCATTCCAGCTATCCTACATGATAAACAAATTTATATCACTTTTCTTTTCCTTTCCTTTTCTCCTTTTCCCTACAGGAGTTATGTTTCTCTGTTAAGCAGTTTCTTGCCCTTTCACAATATTTATTGAAGATTTTGTATCTTATTTACTCTTTAAGTTTCTTACACTAGGGAAACAATATGGTATTTACACATGTGAGTTTGATTTATTTCACTTATGAGTATCATCTCAAGTTGCATTCATTTACCTATAAAAGCCTCAATGTGATCCTTCTTTATAGCTGAGTAATACTCCATTTGTATAAAAATACCACATCGCTTTTATACATTCCTCAGTTGATGGGCATTTGGGTTGTTTCTAAGAGTTAGCTATTACAAATTATGCTGCTGTAAACATGGGTGCACATAAGTCACTGTGATATGATGTTTTCAGTTCTTCTGGGAATATGCCTAGAAGCAAAATAGCTGGGTGAAATGGGACTTCCAATCCCAGCTTTTTGAGGAACCTCCTGACTGAGTTCCACAGTGGTTGCACCAGTCTACACTCCCACTAACACTGCAGAAGTGTTCCTTGTCCCCCACAGCCTCTCCAGCATTTGTTATTGGAGGCTTTCTTGATCCTGGTCAATGTTTCTGGATTGAGATGGAATCTCAGTGTTGTTTTAATTTGCATTTCTCTAATGACCAATGATGCTGAATGTTTTTTCATATATTTATTTGCCATTTGTATTTCTTCTGCTGAGAAGTGTATATTCATCTCAGATGTCCATTTTTGGATTGGGTCTTTGAATTTTAGGGGCCTGATTTTTTAAAATTCTTTAAATGTTCTAGATAGAAGTCATTTGTCTAAGGGACAGTTGACTAAGATTTTTTTCCAATTTGTGGGTTTTCTTTTCACTCTGTTGGAGATTTCTTTTGACATGCAATGACTTTTTAATAATTCGAGATCCCAGTTGTTGATTCTGGAAAGCATTTCCTGTGCTGCTTGATTTTTGTTCATGAATTCTCTGCCTACCCTTATGTCTTCAAGATTTTTACCTACTTTGTCTTCTAGCAGATTTAGTGTTTCTGTTTTAATATTTAGATCTTTGATCCATTTTGACTTTAGTTAATACATAATGATAGACATGGATCTAGTTTTAGTTTCTGGCATATGGAAAGCCAGTTTTTCCAGCACCACTTATTAGAGAGGCTATCTTTCTTCCAGTGAACACGTTTGGCCCCTTTGTCAAATATAAGGTGGCTGAGTGTCTTTGTAGTTGTGGGTGTATCTCCTTATCTATTCCATTGATCTTCAGGTCTGTTTTTTATTCCAGTATCATGTTGATTTTTCACGGTAGCTTTGTAGTATAACTTCGAGTCAGGGATTGTGATGCCTCCTGCCTTGCCTTTGTTGCCCAGAATTGCCTTTGCTATTCTAGGTCTCTTCTGGTTACAGATGAATTTTAGGAATGATTTCTCTAGATTTGTGAGGTATGCTAATGGTATTTTGCTTGGAACTGCATTAAGTCTGTACAATAATTTTGGGAGAATGAACATTTTCACAATGTTTATTCTTCCTATCCAGGAACAAGGAATGTCTTTCCATTTTCTAGGATTCTCTTTGATTTCTTTTTTCAGAGTACTGTAACTTTCACTGAATAGATCTTTTACTTCCTTTGTTAGATTGATTCCTCAGTATTTCATTTTTTTGGATGCTACTATGAAGGATGTGGTTTCTCTTACTTCTCTCTCAGTGAGTTTGTTATTTGTGTAGTGCAATGCTATTGATTTTTGAGTGTTGATTTTGTATCCAGCTACATTACTGAATTTGGTTCTTACATCCAGAAGTCTTTCAATGGAGTTTTGGGGGTCTCTATGTAGAGTATCGTGTCATCTGCAACTAATGGTAATTTAACTTCTTCCTTTCCTATCCTTATTCCTTTTATTTCTCTTTCTTATCTTGCTCTGGCTAATGTTTCCAGCACTATGTTGAATAGGAGTGGTGACAGTGGACAACCTTGTTTTGTTCCTGATTTTAGAGTGGAAGCGTTCAATTTTTGACCATTTAATATGATGCTGGCTGTTGGTTTGTCATAGATGGCTTTTATCAGATTGAGGTAAAGATAACTTATTTCAATTTTCTGTAAGGTTCTAATCATGAAGCAGTGTTTGACTTTATCAAAAGCCTTTTTTGCATCTAATGAAATGACTGTCTGATTCTTATCTTTGGCTCTATTGATATGGTACATTATGTTAATTGATTTGCGTATGTTGAACCATCCCTGCATTCCTGGAATGAATTCCACTTGGTCGTGGTGTATAATCTTCTTGATGACTTGCTGTATTCTGTTTGCCAGTATTCTATTGAGGATTTTTGCATCTATGTTCATTAGGGAGATTGGCCTGTAGTTCTCTTTTTTGGTTGGGTCTTTCTCTGATTTTGGTAATAGGATAATGCTTATTTCTGGGAATGAGTTAGGGAGAATTGCTTCCCTTTCAACTTCATTAAAGAGTTTGAGGAGTGTTGGCATTAAGTCTTCCTTGAATTTGTTGTAGAATTCAGCTGTGAATCCATCAGGACATGGGCGTTTCTTTGTTGGTAAGGTTCTAATTGTATTTTCAATTTCATTAGTTGAAATTGGGTTATTCAGCAGTTCTACATCTTCTTGATGCAGCTTTGGTAAGCTGTATGTTTCTAGAAATCTGTCCATTTGTTCTGTGTTATCGAACCTACCTGAGAAAAGGTTTTCAAATTAGCTGTTGATGATCTTCTGTATTTCCACAGGGTCTGTACTAGTTTCGCCCTTTTCATTTCTTATTGCATCAGTTTGAGTTTTTTCTTTCCTTTTTTAAAATAAGGTTTGCTATGGACTTATCAATTTTATTTATTCCTTCAAAGAACCAACTCTTTGATTCATTAATTCTTTGTATTGTTTTCTTAGTTTCTATTGTGTTAATTTCTGCTCTGACTTCTATAATTTTCTCTCTTCTTTTGGCTTTGCACTTGACTTGCTCTTCTTTTTCTAGATATTTGAGGTATAGCATCAGGTTGTTTATTTGTATTTGTTTTGTTTTCCTGATGTGAGAACTCATTGCAATAAATTTCCCTCTGAGCACTGCTTTCATTGCATCCCACAGGTTTTGGTAAGTTGTGTTGGTGTTTTTGTTTGCTTGTGGATATTGTTTAATTTCTTCTTGAATTTCCTCTGTGATCCATAGATTGTTCAGGAGTGTATTATTTAACTTTCATATGTTTATGGAGTTTTTGCAGTTTTTTGTCATTAATTTCTTGTTTCATGGCATTATGATCAGATAATACATGTGGTATAATTTCAATTCTTTTGCATTTACTTAAGCATGTTCTATGGGCTAATATATGATCTATTTTAGAGAATGTTCCATGTGAAGCTGAGAAGAATGTATATTCTGATGTTGTTGGGTGAAACACTGTACACCTCTAATAAGTCCATTTGTTTATAAGTTTGATTCAGTTCCATTATTTCTTTGCTGATTTTCTGACTAGTTCATCTGTTTCTTTGTGTCAGTGGAGTTTTATGGTCCCTGCTATAGTTGTGCTATCACTTATTTGATTTCTTGCTTCTATTTTTTTTATATAGCTAGGGGCTCCCATATTTGATGCATATATATTTAAGATTGTTACCTGTTCGTCTTGAAGTTTTCCACTGACTAGTATGTAGTGACCATCTTTATCTCTTTTGATCACTCTTGGTTTGAAGTTTGCATTGTCTGCAAACAGAATAGCTACCCCTGCTTTTATTTGGGTTCCTGTTCCATGAAGTATTGTTTTCCATTCTTTAACTTTCAGTCTGTGAATTTCCTTTGGGATTATATGGGTTTCTTGTATGCAGAATATGGTTGGATGTTGTTTCTTAATCCATTCTGCTGGTCTGTTTCTTTTAATTGGTGAATTAAGACTGTTTTCATTAATGGCTATAACTGATCTATATCTATATCTATATGTAGATCATGTTACCTTTCTGCTTTTGGTTTTTTACCTTTCTCCTCTGTTTAATTACTTGCCCTGCTTAGTGTTACTTTTTTTGTTTGTATTCTTGGAGTCATAGTTATATTTATGTCTCTCTAGAATATCTTTCAGTATTCTTTGCAGGGTTGGTTTGGTGGTCATGAAGTTCTTCAGTTGTTCTTTGTCATGGAAGTATCTTTTTCTCCATCAATTTTGAAGGACAATTTTGCAGGGTACATCAATCTGGGTTGGAAGTTGCTTTCCTTTAGGATTTGAAATACTTCACTCCATGTTCTTCTTGACTTCATTGTTTGTGTGGAGAAGTCTCCTGTGATTCTGAAGGGTTTTCCTTTATAGGTGATCTGTCTCTTTTCTCTAACAGCTTTTAGTATTCTGTTCTTATGTTGATTTTCTGGGATGTTGATTATCATATATCTGGGTTTAGATTTATTTTGGTTATGGCTAATTGGAGTTCTATATGCTTCACTTATCTGTATGTCAGTTTCCTTTCCCATGTTTGGAAAATTTTCAGCTATTACTTCTGTAAATAGTCTTTTGATATCACTTATACTGTCACCTTCTTTTTCATTTACACCTATCAATCATAAGTTGTTTTGCTTTGAGTCATCTTGCAACTGTTGAATTGTTATTTCCTGATCCCTTGTTATTTTTAAAAGATCTTTCCTTTCCTGTTGACTTGCTGCAATCTTGTCTTCAAGGTCTGAATGTCTTTCACATTCACTGAGGTGGTTTTCCCAGCTATTGGCAGAATTTTGGATTTCTTGGATATCCCTTTGAATCTGTTTCATGCCTTCTATTTCCTTCTTAAATTGTTCAATCAAGGTTTCTATATTTTGCAGTGCTCCTCAAGTTTTTCAATTATGTCTTCTTTAGATGTCTTCAGCATTTCTTTTCTTTTTTTTTTACATTTACCATTTCTTCTTTTACCTGGGAGATTATTTCTGATCTGAGTTCCTTTATGGCTTCAAGGAATTGTTTCTCTACTTCAAGTGCTATCATTTCAGAAGTTTCAGGTGTATATCTTATACTTTCTTCTATGTCCATGTCTCCTAGGCTTGGTTGGGATGGGCTGGAGGTTTGAGATTGCATTTTGCTCTTTCATTTTGTCATTTTTCTGTATTCCCCATGTCCCTAGTGGCACTCGAAAGCCCCTCAAATGGGGGAGTATGCTGGGTGCACCTTCAGCACACCCTGAGTGGCACTGTGAAGCTCCTTAGCTGCTTGAGCTTGTAGAACTCTATCAGGTTCTGAGTGGCATACCAAAGCTTTACAGTTAGATAGAATACACCTTGAAAACCTTCTGCTCATACCACACAGCACACCAAAGCTCCCCACTGCTTGGTGTAATTGAGTGGGGCCCTACCAATTTCTGAATGAGGTGCTGAGGTTTCATGGCTAGCTAGAGTCTACTGTGCAGGCCTTAAGCTCATGCCACTCAGCACAGGAAGTTCCCCTGCCACTCAGGGTCACAGGTTGCTGCCCAGTCAGGACCCGAGTCACTTCCCAAAGGCCCCCAGATGCTGGATGTGGCCTTACCAGGTTCCGAGTGAGGTGCTAAGGCTGTACCGCTGAAGCTGCACTGCTAGGTTGAATTCACTGTGCAGGCCTTCAGCATGCGCAACTCAGTGTGTGGACATTGGCCAGGTACTTAGAGTCACTGGGCATTTTTTTGTTTGTTTTGCTTTTATTTATGCTGTGAAACTTCAATAAAATTTATTGTACTTAAGAATTTTATGTTAGGTCTGGGGTTTTAGCTCAGTGGTAGAGAACACTTGCTCAGTAAACTCCCCCCAGCACTACACACATGCAATCATATGTTAGTAATGTTGGGAAAATGTTAAAACTATCATTATCAATATAATTTATTGTACTAGTTTTCTTCATATTCTATTACTGTTAGAATTTACCATAAACCTTTGGTTTACTCTGTTAAATATTCTACTGTGCAAGTGACATATGCCTTATTTAGTAATGTAGATTCATAGCAATTTCATGGATAAAAAGTATCAAGGCTTAAAGAACATACCTGACGGACTCCAAACCACAGATGTAATCAGTACAAACGGGCAAGCTGCTGCCTCACTTCCTGACCGGAAGGTGCACATGGGTCATCCTGTCGCTATGCCGAAGGAGGCCAGCATGTGATAAGTAGTCTAAAAAAGAGAGAGTGACTCCATTAAAGCTCTCAGGTTATCATTCTAATCAACTGTTAGCTGTGATGGGAAAGAAGACTACTGCCAGCTGGCAGATATGGAGCTATTCAGGCAGCAGTTGTCCGGGTTTGAAGAAGGCTTACGATCAACTTGAGATAATGATCACTGAGCAACACAAAGTAGGATACAAAACTGAGTATATACACACAAGCAATTAGCATGCATATATGTGGTCTGAGACATATAAAATAGCCCAGGAATTTAAATTTAGAAAATAATATACACAAACATTAAGAGTTCTATGTTTAGACAGAAGGATCACCTTGATCTCTGTTGTTATTTATGCTTTTTAAATTTCAACTTTTCTACTTTAAACATGTATTATTTTCATCAGTAGAAACATATTTCTAAAAGAAAAAAATGAAAGCACCACTATTACTATTGCTCCAGGAAGAAATGTAAAAGAGTAAACATAATTTCATCACCCTTTAAAGAGTATCTCTCATGGCAACTGCTTCTGAGATTCTGAAATCTTCTCTAAGGGAAACTGCTCATTAAACAATTTTCAATAATGTGGTAAAGAAATACAGCAAAGTTATTAAAGAGATGATGGCTCTCCCAGGGTACACATGCCACAGGGGCCAGAAGAACTCTTTAAATATATTTTCATTTGACTACCGCTCCTGTAGCCTGAACCATATTACCATACCTAATTTCTAAAACTCCTTTTTAATAGGGGTCATTCTTCTTGTCTTGAAACTAGTTCATTTTATTACTTGAAAGTCTCTGTGGAACCTGATGATTTTATGTTCTTTTGATACTTGCATATGGTTTGGTTTTTGCTAAATCAAAGGATATGGTCAGTATGTGATAACTTGTGGAGCCTTCTAACAACTCACCTGCTCAGTGGTTACTAACATTACATAGAGTGTATACTGGCTAATTAAACAAATTACAGATGAGATCTTAAAATACAAAGCACCTGAAGCTGGCCACGCATAACAGTAACATTATGTCAATGTATAAATGTCTGTCTATCAATCTACCTATCTATCATCTATATCTATCCGTCATCTATCATTTAAGCAATTACAGTTAGTAGGGATCTTAGGAAGCCCCAGGTTTCATAATGAAAATCTATTACAGTGGGACCTGAGGGGAAATATCAAACCAAAGAGTAATAGACAAAATACGTTTTTCTCACTCAGTACATATTTTGTTTGTTAATCAGTTCTGCCCTAGTTTTACTAATCCGTTCTACCCAAGAGTTTATACTATTTAGTTGACAGATTGTGAATGTATGGAACAGATACACCTGAGTGAAAACCCTCTTCCCATCCGCTCTGGCTGTTTGGTTGAAGGCAAGTTGTTCAGTCTTTCTTCAGCTTATTTTCTGTACCTGCAACATGAAGGTATTTTTTGCCAACTATAGTGCTATATGTGCATTTCACATGTGTTTTATTTTTCATCTGAATTCACTCTCATTTCATGGGTGAAAAAATAATGCTTATTGGTTTGTTTGGAGGGCTAAAAGAGAGAAATTTTGTAAAGTATAAGACACAGGGTTTGCTATGATATATATATATAGATAGTGTCAGGTCCTCCAGTGTCCTTTGTAAAGGGCAAGGCTTTACAGGAGAAGGAAGTCAAGTAATAAACTAATGACTTTAACTTTTTAAGTACCTACTTTTCTTCTGATAGTGAAGATGTGTTTCTCCTCATCCTGGTGAATTTCTATCCTATATGTCAGATTCCTCCACACTGGCTTTTGAACACTGATTTTTTTCCTTTCCTTTAAATTTGTGTATCTAATAATTTTTTCCATGCATCACTGAATTGAAATTTTGGCTCACTTCATGAGCCCTGGAATCAGAGCTTATAGCCTAATTTTGTAATTTATTTCATGAAGATTCAAGCTAAAATGTTTTATCTCTTTGTGTCTTAGTTTTCTTATCAGCAGAATGAAGAAGGCCTTAATTAAATGTGCCTTGAGGGCTATCAAAAGGCTCATATAAAATATCATATGCGAAAATACAAGATGCATACATACATGCAAAGCATCATCCAAAAAGCCTACTTCCTGTTCCCAATTGTCCCCTCAAAACTAATACTTTTGAACCACAGATCATTTTCACATGCCCATAGCCATGCTGCATTGAGACATGTAGCTTCCTGCATACATAATCTGTTCTAAGATCTGCATTTCAGGTTTTTTAGCCTAACGAACTCCTCTTTATCCTTTCACACTCAACACAGGAATCCCTTCCTCTGAATGTTTGCTGCTCTCCCTTTGGTGCTGTCCCTCAATTTCCAAGGTTCTGTATGTTTCTATCATTGCCTTTGTTATGTTTTAGAGCCTATAGATGTAAATCTCTCCTCTGGTAGACAAAGAACCGCTTGAGAAGTAATTTATTTGCCTTTGTATTCTTGGAGGAGAGCTCACACCGTGACACACTGGATGCTCAATGACTATTTGTTGCCTGACTAAATGAAGAAATTGGTGGGGGAAAGATTGTGGGGCAACTGATGTGATGCTGGGTAACACTCATGTTAGCCCCAGGTTATATCTGCTTGACAATGGGTGTGGTCAGATTTAAATTACACAATGTACTGTTGGCATTTTTCAAATATTTCAATCTCTGCCATGTTGCAAACTCTCGAACAAAAAGGATATGTCACCAGTTGGCTCATGGTTTAGTAATTAATTTGACCTTTGGAAATTTAGACACAAAAGATAGTTTACATTGTTTTGGCCACTAGCTTATGTAACTACAAATACTGCAATTGTTCAAATATCACTGTATTTTTATGCACACAGTGGCTGATCTATAAAACATATGGCATTTTGAAATATTGATCTCTTCAGTGCCAGCAAGTAAGAGATATTAGTGTAACCTGGGATTCCATTTGTAACTGTGAGATCAGAGTCAGAGAAGTGGAAAATTGAAATAGACCAGACCAACATTCATGCAAAGTGGAAAGTATGGCTAGTGGTAGTGCTAAAGAAGGAGAATAAATAAGGCGAGCATTATTTTAAAAGCTGACTCAACCATCAAATAGAAAAGGAGCTGTCAAATGAATAGGCTTCAACGCTTTAGCTTCCTGTGCCTCCAGGTTGGTCCTGCAGACTTAAATTAAGCACAAAAAGCTGGAAAAGGCAAACCGGAATTGATTTAGAAGGAAGAAAATAATGGCATTCTCATGGGTTCCTATCACTTCCATCAAGCAAGTAAATGGAAAGATGATTTCAGAAAGAAAGTGGTTCCGGTTAGGAGAAAGAAAGAATGAACACAACATTTTCCTGAAGTTTGAAATGTTACCTGACTGGGCCTTATACACTTCTTCCAATATTATTTGCCATATGAAGCCCTTACAGATTTTCACTTCTGTGTTGGCCTGCAGATCTGATCTGCTCTTTCACTGTTTAACCCTTTGGAATATTCTGTGACAATGCTTTGGACACTTGCGTTTTTATCTGCTTCTTCTGTTTTGGGCAGAGAACGGGTTTGTTTACCTTGTGTGTGTGTGTGTGTGTGTGTGTGTGTGTGTGTGTGTATGTGTGTGTGTCCCTCCAGAGACAGAGGAACTGACATATTAGCAGATGCACAGAGTAGATGGCACTCCTTGAACATGTTTTAACCAAGTTGCTGGGAAACATATCAAGGAGGAATGTAGAAATACTTAGTTTATACTGGACCCACCAATAAACTCTATCCAAGGCTTGCTCCTCTTCTTCAGATGAGACTGATTCCTGCATGAAAAAAGTGAAACCCCAATGCCTTGATTGTTAAGAAAGAGAAGATGCACTAAAAAGATGAAAAGAAACCAGCTTATACCAATAAAAGTAGAAAACAAATACTTAGAGCAATAGCCATAAAATTAAGTTTCCTTACTAGCAATTCTCTCTGTAGCTCTTCCTTTACAAGGACAGGGTCTATCATCTTCCTAAAATCCAGCCACAAAGAATCATCTGGAAGTCTAAGGAAATATTTTGACCGGAAATGGCAAAGACTGAATGGTTCACTTAGTTTTCTACCTTTCAGGTATCTTTCAGGAGAGAGGACCATGTGGGTGCTGCTGATCAAAGACCTCTTGAAAGATTCTCTGCCTTCCTACCAGGCTTAAGTAGCCCAGGTCTTTGAGTATAACTGAACCCAACCAGACCTCTGGGGGCACAAGCACAGGACAGGATTAAATTTGTGTGTTAATTAGCATTGAGTTTGAAGTGTTTGCTATGGCAGCAGAAGCTAGGCTAGTCTGATAAATTCCCACCACTTTACACATTTTGTCACTTCTCTTGCATATTTTTTCAGCTATCTTCTATTGTGTTATGGATTTATTATTTTAAAAACACTATGTCATTTTTAGGGGCTTGGGGTGAAGAAGGCAGCAGATACTTTTGCTCAGGCAGCAATTTTGATGCAATCTCAGAAGGTGTATGTTTTGGATATATTTATGAATAGTAGGTTCATAAGGTTTTATGTGACGGGAAGGAAGCTGCTTGAAATATGCTCCTATCCTTGGAAGGAGACTTCTCCATACAAAGTGACTGCTTTTCCTGTGACATCATTACTTCTATCAACACTCAGCATAGAATTTATGTGTTAGTATATTTTGATTCAACAAGACTCTCACATAGTTACGGTATTCTTACCTCTGTACTTGCTAGATGCTATAATAGAGGGTGAAGAGGAAAAATAAAAGGAGAATTATAAAACTGTTGGCATATTCAAAGCAAAACAAATATATGAACTATTATAATTTTGATGAAGAAAAATACTGTTGCAGTTAAAACGATGATATAGCAAAGAAGGATATTTCCTTTGAGGCTCAGACACATGGTTAAACGTGCATTGCTTTGAAAGTGTTGGAAACCTATAGTAC
Source organism: Dasyprocta punctata (assembly GCA_004363535.1). Taxonomy (NCBI): domain Eukaryota; kingdom Metazoa; phylum Chordata; class Mammalia; order Rodentia; family Dasyproctidae; genus Dasyprocta; species Dasyprocta punctata. Next base: position 36,483 of record RJWM01004650.1, on the reverse strand, counting down.
TGTTTCTCAGTCACTATGGTGATCCCGCACACATCTGTTCTTGGAGAGCACTTCTTTTTCTCTACTGAGCTTTAAGCTGATGACGCAGAGTAGATAAGAGAAGGTCTCTTAGGAGACTGTGATTTGTACTTGACCTTGGAGAATATGATACAAGGAAGATGTGGAGAAAACATTCGATGCTTTGAGGAGAACAATCAGAAAGGAAAGGCTCCGGAAACACTACCTGGATGCAGCAGAGCTTCGTGGATATATGTTAGGAAACGACAGAGGTGCTGCAGATTGTGGCGGACCTTCTCATTTTCCGTTGGAAATATATCTCTTCCTTAGTTGACCTTGTTAGTTGCTTACGTTTGTGCTTTCACTACTGCAGTTTTGTAGTTCCTTCATGGTGTTGAAATGTGAAAACATTTCAACTTTTACCAAAATATCTGGTTTTCAGTCATTTCAGTATCCATGCGAAGCCACTAACTCACTTCCTAAGCAATGCCTCTTGCTGTCTGTCCACTGTCCTCTTTCCCATTATTCTGCTTCTGCAGCAACAGAGCATTTGTAGGAATTGCTCACATTTGGGATGGCCTCTAATGAGATGTTTATCCTCTTGCGTCTTCATCCATCCTTCTGTTACTGCACATGCGTCAAATGAGTGTCAGGAGTAGGGAAGGTGTTACAGATAGAAGAACAGTGTATTCCGTCTCCAAGTACTCATAGGGAAATAGACTTGTAGTATTCTGTACAACACAGGGAGCATGAATTAGGACTTAAGAAATTGTAGTTGATTTAACTCAATAGCTGAGTTTCAAAACATGCCCAAATTTCATATGCCAACTGACCTCTGCCTATTAGACCTGGCAAAGCTAAACTATTTTCTTTTGAGTTAGTCTGATCTTCCTGTCTAAAAATGGACTCAACACCTGCTACTAGGGGTACTTAGCCACATGAAATAAGAATCATGGTACAATGACTCATCAAAGTAATTTTGGGGTGTCATTACCAGAAAGATAACGAAAGCATATTAAGAGCCCAGAAATAGCAAATACCTCTACTTGTGGTGAGCCTATTTCAGTCAGCTTTTTGGAAGCCATAGAAGAGACCACTAGCTGAGGTATTGAGAAAACTAGAAAAAAACTCGATGACTCATGGGAGAGGGAGCTGATTCATGGAGATGTGACAGATAATCTACATGTCATTACAAACACAATCTATACTTTTCTTCTTCCTGCTTTCTATCCCAGGAAACTGACTTCAATGGGCTGCCATAGAGAGCCCCTTGCCCCAAGACTGCCACAATAGAAGATGGGTGAGAGATATAGAGATTAGGGTGTTCATTCTCTTAGCACCATTCCTGCTGTGATATGATGATAGGGTCACGGGCCCTTTTCAGAAGACCTGATATCTGCTCCTATTGGTATACTAGGATCATCTTTATCAGAGTCTAGAACATTTTAGGCTAACAGGTAGAAGGGCTCTCAGATCTTAGTGGCACTGGAGGTTCCCTTGTCTCCATAGGGTTCTTTTTGCCTTATTTGCATCATGTATGTATGTGAAATATTTGGCTTAAGTAGGTTTGTTTCTTGCTGGGTCCTTTACATTCACTGAAGACACAGAAGCCAACATTGAGAGACTACAGAAACAGGTGACCACTGGCTCAGGTTTGGAGTCTCAGAGGCTTTTGGGACTATTGAAAATCATACCAGCAGTAGGTAACTCACTCCACTGAGCAAGTGAAGGAAGAGCTGATGCTAAGAAGTATTGCAAAGCTACTGCATCAGGTAGCTCCAGGAATCACTGTTCACGTGGTATTCCAAGTAATAAAAGCATTTTTGGTAGAGTTCAGAAGCCACCACTGATTTGGTGGTGGGACCTGGACAAGATACAATGTGGCGGTGTTGGGGAAGTAGGTATTGTAGGACTGCTAATTGGTCAGGGTCTTTGGAGCTATACCCACTACTGTTGATGCAATGACACTACTACTTAAAATGTTAATGAAAACATTAGCAGATCTTGCAATTACTGTATTTCCTTTGTTAGACAACTTAAAATCTGTGCCTCAGTTTCCTCAACTATAGGCTGAGGCTAATGATAGTTGCTTAAGTGAAGACAAGTTCTGTACCAGCTGTTGGGAACACAGTCTTGACAGAAATGTGGTGATGGATTTTGGAGCACAGCACCTGGTTCTTGGTTCATTATGTGCCCGATAGTTAGAAGTTTGTGAGACGCATTCTTTGTCATCTACCTGATGGCAAAAGCATGATTTTCAAAAACCAGTCATATTTTCAGAGCAAAACTAAGCAGCAGGTAGCCTTGGTGGTAAGTGGCTTAGATGAAAAAGACTCAGCTCTACTTTTCTTTCTAAAGAAAAAAATAAAATCTTTCTCAGAGTCTGGGACTAAGTGGTAAGGTGGGTGATAAACAGCCACATCTCAGTAAGTATGACCCTAAGGGTGTCAGCAATTTTAATGATGGAACTGCTTTTTTAGCATTGCTCTAATTCCAATTGAACCACAAAAATCTTTGAACTCCGTATGCCTTCATCAAAGATTGTATATGATTTTAGAATTGTAGAATTAGCTTGTTTATTGCATAAGAAATTTGGATGACAGTCCAAGTAATAATTTATTAAAAAATCAGACCTGTGACTCTTTTGCATTTCTTTCAAGATTTTTTCCTCTTAAAAATGTAAAAATGCATTTTAACAAGATTATATCAAATGTTACTTGTAGCGAAGTGTTTTCCTAGAAAGATGTTCTAGTAAATATTGCATCTAAAAAGACTAAAGGGAATAGAAAACATAAATTCATGTATCTATGATATCAGTTACGGACTTACATAAAATAAGCAATAATAGCATTATAATGAAAATGGAAAGTTCCATTGTACAATGCTATTAGGAGTAACTCAGTATTAAAATATAACCAACAACAATCTAATTAAGCCCACTATTTCCTCTTTGGTTTATGGTTACTTGTTTGAAGAGTTCCATGGCTCCATCAGACTTTCATATTTGATCTGACTAGAACTGAAGTCATGGCTTACCATCATTTGCAATTTTATAGAAAATTATAATGCAATTCAACATGCCTTCATGACATAATGACTATGCATTTGGAGAGTGAGTCAATTATTAAGTCCCAGATTTTGAATATCTCCCTAAAATTGTTATGTCAGTGAGTCAGTTTGTTGAGCTTTGATAAGAAGTTGCAATGGGTAGAGTTGAAATGAGATGAAAGGGGCACTAGTCCAATCATATTCCCGTGACATTGGCCAAATGTTTAATCATGTAAGAGTTGAAAATCTTGATCAGTTGCTTTTGGTTTAAATTATTTTTACACTTATATGATGTGGACAGATTGGTTAACCAAATGATATGTGGGATTCAGTTATCTGCACTGTTGTTCTGTGTATAGCAGAGGGAAGGGGGAGGGAGGTGGTTTAAAGAGGGGAGGGAAAGAGACGGGGAAGGTTTAAGTGCCTTTACTTGAATGTGCACATGGTGAGAGAGGCCCCTCACAGTTCATTTGGACACATTCTCTCTTCTTCATGTAGGCCAAGACTTAATAATGATACCAACTATTTTTGCTGCGTTTCCAAATTGAGCTAGGAGATTAAAGAGGAATTGAGCTATCAGATAAAAGAGGTACTTAATTTTGGTATGCTTAGTAATTGATTGTACTCATCTGATTCATTTGTATTTCTAGGAGGATCCTGTGAGCCATTGCCACATTTCAGAAACCATTTCAAGGAATGCTATTATGGTGGGGAGAAAGACATTGTTTCTGCTCTGAGTTTGGTACAGTTTGCTGGTGGAGGACACATAAATTGATGCAAAGAAATGGGAAGGGGGCAATCGCTGAGAAGAGAAGAGAACAAACCAGAGAAGTTGTTGATTTTTGTTGGGCAAGGGAGTCTGGTGGCACTGAGGGCATTCTAGATGAAGGCAGCAGATTGTTAGATATAGATAGGAGGTCTGGAGAAGCCAGGTGCATCTGGCAGCTTCTAGTAGAAGCTTGACTGGCTGGAGAAAAACTACAATGGGAAAAGATGTTGCAAGATTGGTAAAGGAAGGATATGGTGGTCTCTAATTGCTTACTAAGGAGTTAAGACTTCATTTTATAAGCTCTGAGAAAAGGTTAAAATACAAGACACAAACGTGATGATGGTTTTATGTTATACAAGTGCCCAAGGTGAGGAAGAATCTGATATGCAACTGGAGATCAGATGTGAGGAATATATGGTAAGTGTAGTAATAGCTAACATTTACTGAGCCCTTAGTATATGTGAGATGTATTTCACGGATTAACAAATGCAATCCTTATCCTAATACTAAATGGTGGTTGCTATTAGTATAGATGCCAGTTTATTGAAGACAGAGAAATATTTGGGGAGGTTAAGTCACTTGTCCAAGGTGGAAAAGACATGCCACGTCCTTCTTCAATGCTTGGTTCTCCCATAAGAGAAAAGCATATGACTGGCATGAGTGTGTCAAAGCAGCAGCCAAGAGAATGAAGACAGGGTCTGCTGGTAAGAAGATAGAATTCAAGAAAGCTAATTTAATGCATGCTATCATTTCTTCCTTCCTTGTAAATGTGCCTGGTCTTCCAATCTGGTAGTCCAGAGCTCCAAATTCACTGAATTTGAAGACTATTTTATGCTACTAACAAATCTAAATTTACAGTGGACTAATCCATAAACTCTGTTGAAAGAGATAGTAGTCTTGGCATTTGAAGCCCAAAAGCAAGCCAACATGAAGTCTTTTAAGCTGGTGTGGGTGATAGGTCTCTGGTGCATCCGCTATGGTCGACAGTGGCTTATTTTACTTTCATCTTAGTATTCACTATACTGCACTAGAGCAATCTGCTTGCTGCACTGTATCTTTTTCCACATTTGTGACTTGAGAGCAAGGATCATTTTCTAGTTCAGTTTAGTTTTCCAGATATATGGAGAGTCTGGGAGTAGATGTTACTTCTGGCTCTGGCAGTTAGGATAAGTTCTGGTCAGACAGCCAGGTGGAAGAAAGTTGCCACATTACCACTCAATGTCAGTGCAACAAGTTCAGTAAGGCCCAGGCATCAAAACATCAGAATGCAAAAGTAAAAAGGTGTGATTAATATAGTGCATCTCTGGGCAATGAAAAAATATCTTCAAGCAATTTGCCACATACATGTACCAATTCCCCACATACATGTACCAATTCCCCAAAATGAATGTGACCACTATGTATTGCAAACATGCCCTAGCAAAACTACATTCATCTGACTTAAAAAGTTATCCAAGTAAAACAGCTGACCAAGCTCACACCACCAGGGAGACCAAAAACCTTAACAGAATGTGTTTGCACGGAGAGACACAATGTGTCCCCCGATACCCATATGTCACTTGCTGTGGAATTGTAGATCTAAAAATGGTGAGCTCAGACCAAAAAGAAAGTCCAGAGGTGGAGTTTGTAGGAACTTGGATGTCCTCTGGAAGGCATGAGTACTGGAGAGTGGATAATACCTAGACAAAAGTAACAGTTTCAAAAAACCATCCAGAATGAGGACATTGTCATTAGTCTCAGAGAGAAGATGAAGGTGTGGGCCATGGATATAGCAGTGGGAATGAAATACAAAGTGAGCTGTGGGAGAAAAGTAGACAGAGTGCATTCAGGATCCGTGTGGGACAGCACTCATCATGTATTGTATCTGTGGGTCTCACCTACAGGAGATAGTCAGATCATATGTGTTAAATAAACTTATTTTTAGGCAAAAGATACTGCTTTAGAAACTTCTAACTCTGACTTTAATTCACCAGAAATAATACCCTTGAGGCATCAAATAGAATGTACATATTTCCTCAAATGGTTAAATCTCTTGAATTTTTTTTTTCTCTCTTTGACTGGTACAAACAACTTTGGCCTAGTTACTTCAGTTCTATGAAGAAGAATCATGTAACACATGAATAAAATCAGATAAACCTCCTCCTTGCAGAATCAGAGACTCAGTTTCCCTAGCCAGGGTGTACCAGTGTCAGCTGCAAGAGAACTTTGGACTCTTAAGTTAGTTTTAGGGAAAAATGTATGAATACATATTTTTTTTGAGAAACTAGATATATCATCGAAATATCTAATTGCTAACTTGGACCCAGTTAGGAAAAGCTGTTAGGTAGCTGAAAGCAAGCTAACACCTATGCCCATCTGCCACTGGCCTGATCTTCATGAGCTTGGTGGTAGTCATTATAGGTTGGCGCTGATGCAGCCAGTGCAGAAGACATTTCTGACTTGATATCTAACTCTCTGACTGCATGCTTGTGCAGCAAAGACACATCATATTTTTCATGCAGAAAGGTGTTTCTGCTTAATTTTCAGTGAGGTTTTTTGTTTTTCTCTCATTACAATAAAGATTTACTGTAGAGACCCCAAATGTATACCACGTAAGGGACTTCATGGAAATTGTTTTGGTTAATTCCCACAATTCTGGGGGGCAAAGAATTATATTACAAATTTGATTAAATGTTAGCAACAGTGCCCCAGAGGTTATAGGACTTGTCTCATAGTAAAAGCTTAAGACAGATTTATTTGATTCCTGAGCTCATGTAATTTTCACTGTGCTATTGTGTATATCATCATCATCATCATCATCATCATCATCATCATCATCTTGTCACAAACATGGTATTTACTAAACATAGACAATTTACAAAAGAATAAAACTATACCTATAACTCATTACAAAAAGAGTAGCCTATTTTCTTTATTTTTTGAACCAGTATTCTTTTTTCTGTTTTCACATTGCTATGAATATACTGCACAGATAATTTTCTATCATTTGGAAATATTTTAAATTTTTCTTTAAAGAGTGTAATAAAGAATTTAAGTGATATGAGAGAGGCTGAAAGTAGGAGGAAACATAAGATAGAAAAAGGAAAAAGAGATAATAAGAATTAAGAAACATCCCAAGCCCAAGAACATGTCAATCATTCTAACTTAGTTTGAGATATTTTTGCAGCCCGAGAGGAATAGCATTCTGTCACTGCCGATGCCCATACTTAGAAGACACCTGTATCATTATGCAACCAAACTTCCAGAGATTCCGTAAATTTCTATGAGACTAATTTGACTGCCTTCTGCATCAGTCAAATATTGCAATAACTCGGTTATATGACAGTTGGGTCATTTTCTCTAGATAAGGAAATGGTCACTGAAGAGTGAAGCTGTGGGGACTGTACTTACGAGACTGTAATTAGTGACGGGATCTTGTTAAAGTCATGCAAGAATGGAACTATGAAAAAGCTAGAGGAAAGGTGTATTTTATTACCTGTATTTAGAAACTCCTTCCAAGCAATATTATGAGATGACAATCAGAGCCAACTACTCCCTGGTGACTGATAAATTTGAACTAAAGCTAAATAATTATTTTCAAAGAGTTAATTATAATAATCTAATGCTCAGCTTCATTGCCTCAATAAATGGATCACCTTATTTCAGTCATGCAAATTAGCATGAACTCTGGAATTCAGCCAAGGGAGGCATTCGGATTTGTGAGAATTTGAGAAGCTCTACATGCCCTTTCTAACAGTCACTGGCCTTTAAGGACAGTGTTTTACCAGTATAAATTTTTTATTTTAGCTGGATATAAAGTATTGTGAGTCAAAAGTCAACCTATGTTGTACAAAGTAGAAGCAGCTGGAACGCAGTTTGAACCATATAGGACTGGTCATGCAAGTGTACGGTGAAGTGGAGTTTTTGGTGGAAGCTAGAGGTTGACATGTACAACCGAGAAGGTAGAAATCATGGTGACAGATGATGCCAAAAATTGGGCAAATGTCAGGCAAACTTCTGATTCCCAGATTGACTGCGAAGTTGGTTCAGGAGATAAATCATATATCACAAACAAACACTGACAAGACATGGCCATATCTTGACACATCTTCATGTTACCTTAGGTATCTTTTTTCTCCAAGTACTCCAAGTAGGTGACTGCCACTCTTCTAGGGCCATCTTAATGGCATCATGATGTTGGACTACTAGAACAATCTATAGCCAATAAGTTAAGTGTAGATAATTGGGTAAGGGACAGATACTCAAGTTGTTATGCTACATAAAGATAGATTATGATAAATAAATTAAATAATAAATATGAAGGGATCATGCTAAAAATGAAGTTACACTCATTGGCGTCCATAAGTTATATCAAATGTTTTTAGTAGGCCCTTGGTTAGGTTAATACACACTCAGTCTTCTTTTCAGTCTGCCTATCTTCACATACATTGAAATTTTAAACTCAGATTTCATTTTAACTGCCAGATTTTCAACCAAAAAGGTTTTGAAACTCTCTTTTTTCTTCCACAGTTGTTTTTCAGAGTTTTTAAGGGTGACACACTTTCATGTCATATCTTCTATCATTATTTATATCTTACATTATTGTTTTACACTTAAATTTCTATCCTATTTCCCTGATTAGAATTCTGATATAGTGCCTTGTAGATAACAGTTATCAAAAATAAGGTCAATTGGGTAAGAATCAACAATCACATTTAAATGCTTCTTTTGTGGCACTTCTTGCCACCTTTCCATTTTCTCCTGAAATGTACTTGGAAGATTTTTGGGGAGTTCTTTTTGAAGAAAAGGGGAGACACTTATGTAATACACAAGGCCTGGGGTCTGATGTTAACATTGTGATCTATCACACTTTCTACTTTTGGAAAACCAAGAAATCATCAGCAAGGTAAAATAAAAGTAAAGATAGACTTTATTTGGGTACATAGTAGATTTGCAAACTGGTAGGCAGATATTCAGTTAGGTACTGCGCAAATGTTCTCTCAGGAGTGAAGGACTGAGATTTTTTAGGAGAAAAAAGGGAAAAATGGGCTCAGGAGAGGTACTTTGCTTTGATAATTTTTGATTGAGCTTTTCAGTTATATAAGTTGTCTTGAACAAATTTAAATGATGCTGAATCTTTTTATACATTAAGCTAAGCATGATTGGTTACTGAGAGTTAGCAGGGCCTTATCATCATGCAGGCAGTCTTTTGGTGCAGTCAGTAGGTCAGCAGGAGTCTGGTGTCTGAAATGTAACAGTCAGTCTTGCAGCCATATCCTTTCTAGGAAGCTTTCTAGGCCTTCAAGTTAAAGGTGCAGCAACTCGGCTCTGTGAGGCATAATGCAATTCCTTAGATGTAATCTCTGGGGCTCAGAGAATTTCTGCTGTCTCTTTTGACCGAACTGCAGCCATCTTAACTTTGACTTCCACACTTCTTAGTTGATGAGATAAAATGATTAATGTGAAAGCGCTATAAAGCATTAGGTCTTTTCGAAGTTGCCACTTGTTGGATTAAACTTCTAGGAGCTAATGATTGCTTTGCTGAATTGTTTATGTGTCTATCATTTGTACAGCATTAGTTTAAATTCATATTAATATATTTTATCTGTATGAATAAAAATATTCATTCTATGGTCCAGATTCAAACAATGTTGGAACTGGAAGTAGCTGCATGAGTTCCCTGGAATGTCATAGAGAATACCACCGTCTGGGTGGCTTAATCACAGAAATTTATCTGTCACAGTTCAATAAGCTTCAAGGTCAAGATCAAGGAACCAGGTTAGGTTTCCTCTGAGGTTCATCGGCTTGGCTTACAGGTGACTGCCTTCTTGTGGTGTCCTCCCACTGTCTTTTCTCTGTACACATGCACTCTTGGAGTCCTTTTCTCTTTCCATAAGCACAATACTCATACTGGATTGGGCCTAAATGTTAGGATCTTACTTAACCTTCACTACTTCTTTAAAGTTCTACATCTAAACGCAATTGCACTGAGGGTTAAGGCTTTAATGCCTGAATTGGGAGTGGGAACACAATTCAGACCAAAGCAGCTACTTTATGATTCAATCCAGTCCTCAAATTTGGTCACTGAGGAATTTTAGGTCTCAAAATAGAAATTCCCCAGAGAATCAATAAGGACAGGGACAGCTGATGTATCTTTGGCACTGACCATCGAGCCCTCCCAGTTTTCTTTCCCTGTTTCCTTTCATGAGCTTCTGCTCAGTAGTATACAAGTGACATATAATCCTTTGAAGAATTTATTTCCATTCTCAGGTCTTCAGGAATGTGAGTGTAGAGAAACAAACTGCATGTGGAATATACTGGAAGATGTCAAACTCTGAAGATATTACAAGTGGTAATAATAGTATAGCTTGTGAAACTTTTTTTTTAACTTCTAAAGAATACTGTGCATATTGTGTGTGCAAATATGTAGTACGTGGGGTGCGTATCCATGTGTGTATGCATGTCTGCATGTGTGGGTTTATGTTATAAAATGGAAGGCCTGGACATTACTCCATGTCTTTTTAGTTTTTTGAACTTTTTAGTTTTTTGAAAAAGGCAGAAGAAAGGTAGAAATAAGAATGGCATATCTTTACACAATTAAAAACCTAGTAATCCAGTAAGCAGACATACGGTTCTTCAAAAAGCTGTTTCTTCAGACAACCTTGATTAGACAGCTTGACCATTGTCTGAAGGCAGGCACACGCTCTGGCTCTGGGGAGTGGGGCGCTCTCTGGTGACTTGTGGGTGGCCCCTCCCTGCCTGCTTCCTCACTTCCGGAACACCAGGCAGGGAGGCAGCCAAGCTGTCCTACAACCCCATCTCCTCCGCAACATGGCAGGGGGCCTGGGGAATGTGGGGATCCTCCAGTTCTGACAAGCTCTACTATTCCTCCCTCAAATGCAAGATAAGGCTGTAAAACATTTCCATAAATGTTATGCAAAGTAAAGCATAAGTTTTAACAGGAGCTGTGGTGAACTTCTAGATGCCTATGCTCTTGTTTCTCCTCCACTCCTTTTTAAGTGGTGCATGTTATGTAAAGGGTTAGTTTTCCACTCACCCAAGCTGCTAAGTGTGGAAATGTGACTAAGCTTTGAAGGAGAGATAAAAATACCTTTTCAGATGGCAGGAATGCAGAAGTAATGGCTGAAACTCAAGCACTCACTTTGGATAATGAAATAAAATGTATACTCTGGGGATGACAGAGTGAAAATGGGAGCAGTGTATGCCCTTAAGGATTTTACGAAGCTCCTTTGCTTATCTGTATCAACTCAGCAGAGAAAGGAAAAGAAAAAAAGAAAAACAATAACTGACTTTTTTCATTTATTATCATTACTTTGAGTTTTCTCACACAGACAGACAAACGGAACTTAAATGCAGGAGCTCTTTTAGAAGGAGAATAGTTGAAGGCCTACAAGGAGATATTTTTGTGCTTTTCCATAAAAATGCAGAATATTTTAGCTTCTGTGCTTTAGCGGGCAGGTCTTAGAATAAAGTCATCTTTTACTGTATTCTTTGTTTAATGAAATTTCAAGTGACAAACTTTTTTCTTCATAGTAATTTATTTTCTTGCATAAACATTTTTGTGCATAATGGAGACCTGGAGATTGTTTACGGAGACAAGCATTTATCATATTTCCTACTTAAAACTGTGGTCAAATAGTTTTGTTTAAGGAAAGACAATTTGACCATGTGTTCAGTCCTGCTGGTAGATGAGGGATGTCTCTAGCCTTAGCAAGTGTTCCCTTCAAAGATCACATTCCATCTTATCTTCGGTTTGTTTGATCTAATAGTGAGAATAATTACTCAGTGCTAAATCGATCAGTTTGTTGTGTCTGATGGTGTAGGTATTTAACACTTAGAGGATCACTTAAAAAAGTCTGAGATGCACTGAAAACTTCTTTGAAATGTTTCTAGTGCTTGCGCCTCACCCATTCCATCTGTATTTCTGCCAGCAGGAAAAAGAATGAGGCAAAGAATGTCACTTAAAAAGTGACCCTTTCCAAAAAAGTTACTGGAAATTGTGCCCAACACTTTCGCAGTGATGGTTGAAAAGTAGACTTTTTCACCAAACCAAAAGTTTTTATATTTAAATTGTCCTTCACCAGTGCTGATGCTGATATCATTTAAAATAGTATTTTGTTAGAAATTAACAGGCACTGACTTCTGTTAAAGCTTTGTCTCACACCTTATTTAAAAGTTATAGTTTTGGCAGATTATGTCACTGTAGTACACAAAAATACTGTATGGTACATTTGTTCTCTCTGTAATTGATTAAGTAGATTAAAGTATCAAAATACTAGAAATCTGGAGTAGCCTTAGTTGCGGAATAAGACTGATAACTGTGTTTGTAATGATGCCAAAGATGAGCAAGGCAATGATGAGTAAATCCTAGCACTAATAAGGGGAAGACCATTAGAGAAGAAATGCTTAAAATAATTAGCTTCTCCTTTCTTTCCACATCCAGGTGTTGAACTTTGTTCTCAGGGCTTCTCTCTCCACAGGAGGGTCAGCCTGCTATCAGTAGTGGCAGCAAGATGGTATCTCCCACCGAGAGACACTTGTACCACTTAAAGCTGAGAAAGATGCACTAACGAGGGTGGGCATTTCTGCTGTGAGAATGTTTGTGTGTCTAAATATATCTCACATCTGCACAAGCGCTGCAGACTCTCAGCAGGGTTTAGCTGCAGACTTTGTAGGACTTTCCAGTGAGCATTTTATGAGAAACCCTTGGCATGAAGTTGAAAATCCATGCTGAGGCTACTTTACAAAAACTAAGCACTTGTGTGCAAAGAAATTGGTTTACCACTTAATACTTATCTTTTTTTTTTCTTGTATTAGAGTCAGAAGTCATAAAGAGTAATTTAGGGGATCTTGAGTTCCAAATTAGGAAGAATTTACTAAATTTGGTGGACTCCAGGGTGTGAGAAAGCCTGAGATGGCACCAAGAGAAGACTGGATGCAGGTTAAACTACCACAGGAAGCATGGTAACCACTGAGGGTGGCTGTGAGAAGCTTGGGTGACTCAGGACCTGCACATGTCCTTTGTGTGATATATTTTGGGCAGCAGTTTCAGTGGCATTGTGGGTACAGAGGAAAACTTGATGAAGTTCTTTAGGGATGTGTTTGATGTAGGATGCCATTAAATACTCTTGCAGGTAGCCTAGAAAGAGAAATATAGAGGACAGAACTTGACCAAACAATACCTTGATAAGGGTTGGGAGGGTTGGGAGTTAAAAGCTAGGGTGGACCTTTACTAATAGATGTTAAATGATTTAAAAAGAAGAAACTGATGAAAGATATTTAGAGAAAGTGAGATGGAGGAAAAAACTTGACACATGAAGCTTATCTGTAGACCCATGGGAAAACACCCGTAAGAACTGAAGGAGATGGTCAAACAATGACAGAAGAGAGTATAGTTTGGAATGGAAAGATAAACCACAGGTTGGAACAGAGGTGACCCTTTGCCCTAAGTTCAGGTGGAGACATGGAGGACTAATACAGGAAGACAGAGGTGTCGAGTGAGGTTAGGAAGGGCAGTACAGATAGAGTAGCATATTGCATGAAGGATGTGGAGATGGAAGTGAGGTGGTAGGAAGAGGACAACTTTACCAGTACAGGCTGACCTTCTAAGAAAGAGAACAAGGGTCAGAATTCTAAAAGAGAAATTGACATGGGGGCAAAGAGCCCAAATCAGGTGCTCTCAGCATTAAAAAGTAGAAGGTTCAGTTATTTCCTGGAAATGTACATGGGAGTAGGAGTGTGAGTTTCAGGAAAAGTGGAGAAGGTTCAAAAGTCATAGTCTGATGGATGATGGGGAACCAAAACACAAAACAAAATAAAACTCGGATCCAGAGAGTGCAACATTTATGAAAGACTCAGATAAGATGTAAGGTACTCTCAGTAATACTGGAAATTGGAATGCAAAATAAGTAATGAGAATTAGTCAATTAATCAGTGTAGAACTTGCAACTCAGGTTCACTCATTCATTCAGCAAATATTTTTTTAGTTTTTATTATGCAAGTAACTTTTCTAAGTACTCGGTGTGCAAAAGAGCACAGGAAATAGTCACGAATCTTGAGGATATTACGGCCCACTGCAACCAGAAAACCATGAAACAAAGCCTTAGCAATTTGATGTGTTAGGAGACATTCTTACAGAACACGGGAACATATGGCACCCAAGTCCTGTCTTGAAAGGTGTAGCCTGTGAAAGGAATATATGGTATAAGGGAAACTTAAGGATCACGAGCACATCATTTACAGTAGAGTTAGGACCCCCTAATCCGGTGAAATGAACTAGAAAGGGCTGGAAACTACTTACTGGGCTTAGGAGCTTGAAGTGAACTAAAATGGGGATAATAGTGTAATAGTTAATTTAATCTGTCAACTTTAATGGGTTAAGGAATGCCCAGATAGCTGGTAAAATATTATCTCTGCATTTGTCTGTGGCATGCTTTTGGGAGAAGATGACATTTTTTAAAAATTTTTATTTATTTATTTATTTATTTATTTATTTATTTATTTTTGCGGTGCTGGGGATTGAACTCACAACCTTGCGCCTGCCAGGGCAGGCGCTTAAGCCACTGAGCCAAACTCCCAGCCCTGGTTTTTTGAGGCAGGGTCGCACTGTGTAGCTCAGGCCCACCTTGTGCTCGTGTTGTAGCCCAGGCCGGCCTCGAACTCACAATGCTCCTCCTACCTCAGCCTCCCAAGTGCTGGGATTAAAGGCGTGCGCCACCCCACCTGGCTGCGAGAAGATGACATTTGAATTAATAGATGGAGTTAAGAAGATGACCCTCATCAATGCTGCTTGGGCATTAGGCAACTCATTGAGGGCCAATACAACCCACTGAAGCTGGTGGAAGGGTAAATTCCCTGTTTTCTGGAGCTAAGACATCCATATTCTTTCCCCCTAGGATGTAAGAGTCTTGGTTCCGGAGCCTTTAGGGTTTGGAATTTAGAGCAGCACCACCACCCACCCACCCACAGGTACACATGTGCATGGTTATCAGGCCTTTGGACTTACACTGGGCTGTGTTGTTGTATCACTGACATTCAAATCCTCCAGCATATTGTGGGAGTTTCTGACCTCCAAAATAATGAGAGCCAATTCCCGTAACAAATCTTCTCTTGTATGTCTATTTGGATCCTGTTGGTTGTGATTCCTTAGAGAACCCTGACTGAATCAACTTGGCAAAACACAGAGGTATTGAGAAAGACTGGAATGAACTGGAAGCACAGATTTGCAATAGGGGTTGGATAATGGAGGGAGTTAAAGGAATGAAACTGACCTCTTGATTACTTTTGGGAAATGGGGTTTGAGACAAAGGAAGGACTGGGCCTGTGTCCCCTACTTGGACCCCTATGAGTGTGGCTTTTGTTGAAGCAAAACAACCCAAAGTTTAGAATATGTTGAGGCTTGAACTCACAGCTTTGCATCATTCCTGAATTTTCAAATGCTTATCATTTAGAATATTATACTATTTAACTTTGCAAGTTGTAAGGTTCAAATAGAAAAATTAATTTTAAAAAGGGCTTGGTTAATTTTGTCTTGGAAAATATTTATTTGACTTCAAGATGATCCTGGAGTGTTGACAACAAAAATAGCATGCAGTTTGTGACCAACTGTCAGCCCAAACCTTCATCATAGCAGCTCTTCTCCCCAAAAGAGTAGGGGATCATAAGCCCATCTTTGAGGACCAGCCCAGCAAGGAACCCAACCATTCTATGTATCTCTGAAGCAACATTCAAGAAACAAGTTTTCTTGCCATCTATGACTTAGAGGCTTTGTGAGTTCACATCTCCAAAAGAACCAAGGCATCGTAGAAAAACATCTGTGAGACCAGCAGGCTAGGACTGGGCATTTCTAATCTGAGAAGAAATGCTTTGGGGTGCACAGCACTGTGGTAGGCCTATTCCAATATTAATTAGAATTTAATGATTTTACAAGAGCAGCCAAGAGTTTCAGCCTCCTACAGTCATGGCAAACTCATTTGATAGCCCTGTTTTTCTTTTGAATTTGCTTTTTTCCCTCTTCTTCCCTAAACCCTTTCCTTTCTCTCATGCTTTATATACCTCACACCTTGTACTCACCCTCAGCATTAGATCCAAAATTGCTTGAAATATTTAAATTAAATACTTGATCATTTTAAACAGTATAGGTAAATTCACTGTTGATATTTGAACCTAAGCATTGCCAAATTGATCACTAGGTGTTAATGTTTGTGGCAATCATTAAGCGTTAATCATTAGGTTATCCTATGTAAGAAACATGCATACATAGTTACAGTTCATTTCATTCTTGCCTCTTCCCATATTCTGTTTTGTAAAAGGGGATCTAATGGCAACTTGAGTTGCTTTCACTAATTTTAGTTTTGTTTTAGAACCAACAGATTTGTCAACACATCCTTCACTCTCTCTGCAAGCACTTATTCATGCAACGAACAGTGTGAGACGACCACAGAGCCGTGTTAAAGACTCATCTGGTCCTAAGAGTTCCAGTCCAGGTCCTTGGGGGTTGTGACATTTAATCTTGATTATCAGCTTGAGTATATTGAGAGATTAGTGAAACCCACTTTTCTGTGTGGCTTGGTGGAACAGGTGGGTGTGACCTTTGGGACTATGCCTGACCCCTGACCCCTTCCTCTCTGGTGCTCTTGCCCTTTGCTCTTCCCTTGAGTGCCAGCTAGATTGCATGTGTCCTTTTGCCATGATGTTATTGCCTTAGAGTAAGCTGACCATGGACAGACACCTCTGAAACTATATACCAAAAGTAAATACCTTCTTTAAATTGAGTGTATCAGGCAATTTGCCTTAGCAATGGGAAAACTGACCAATACAGGTATTTTGAAAGAAGAAAGCCAGAGCTGTGAGGAAGGACATCTGTGAAGCACTGACGTGAATGTTTCCATACTCCAACATTCGCATGTTAAAGTACAACCGCCAATGTAAGGGTATTTGGGAAGTGGTTAGGTCATGAGGGTGGGGTGTGGTATTAGTGCCCTCCTAAGAGAGCCTAAAGAATTTCCTTGCCTCTTCCACCAAATAAGGAGAAAGTGAAAAGATGCTGTCTAAGAGGAGGCAGGACTCAGAGGACAGCAAAACTCTGGGCGTCTTTATCTTGAACTTTGCCACGTCTAGAACTGGTAGAAATAAATTGCTGTTGTTGAAGGCACTCAGCCTATAAGGGATTCTATTACAGGATCTTGAACAGACTAAGGTAAGTGTTGGCCCAGGTTCTGCAGAGGGGAGGGTGCTTGTGCTGAGTCTTAAAGATAAACGAGTTGTGAGCTCCACAGCAACTGGTGGGACTCATGGCAGGCAGGATACAAAACCTGTGCAAAATGCTGCAGGTGAGAATTTGCCTGGTACGCCAATGCTAAACATCAGAGTGAATTTAGTAGGGGGTGACACAGAACTTCCAGCTGTATGCGCAGGTCTTTGGACTTTATCACACAGGCAATAATGAGCTATCAATGGATTTTAAGCAGTGAGATGACACAGAGATACTTGCATTTTGGGATTTTCCCTTTAGCAAGAATGAGAGAAACACAGGAGAGGGTACAGGGTTCGTGAAACTGGTTTGGTGGGTGTCACGGTTTATAGCTAAAATGACCCTCACAGCCTCCTGTGATGCCAGGTGGGGTTTTGTACAGTAACTGTGTTATCCACTGATTGGATTAGCAGGGTTCTGGGTGCTCCCGAATGGGTTTACTGTGGACAGAAGACCTGCCCTGAGTGAGTAGCAGCATCCAGTAGATTTGTAGCTTGAATGGTATAAAAAGAGAAAGGAGGGATTATTGCTACTTCTTTTTTTTTTTCAGCCACCTCCGGCAGGGAGTGTTTCTTTTCTGCTAAGCCCCCCTGCCACGCCATCCTGCTGGGAATCAGCAGGCTGTGGATTGAAACAGCTCTAAACAAATCTCTCCTCCTTTAACTTGAGGGCATCAGGTATTTTGTCCCAGTAACAAGAAAGTAAAGGAGGCAGGTTCTGGCACCTTAGTTTGAAGAAATGCGCAGAGCCCCCTTTGCCACAAATACATCTTTTAGGACACATAAATTTCTTTTTTTTGCAGATGAAAGTGCTCTCTTTAGACAAATTAACTTCTAAAGAGGGTGGTGCATACCTGTAATTCCAGCTACTTGGGAGGCTGAGGCTATAGGATTGCAAGTTCAAAGCCAGTATGGGCTACATAGCAAAACCTTATTAAAAAAAAGAAAGAAAAATAAGAGACACACACACACACACAGAGAGAGAGAGAGAGAGAGAGAGAGAGAGAGAGAAGCTAAAATGTAGCTTGAGGTAGAGGGCCCTCATTTATCTCCAGTACCCAAACCCAAACCAAACTCAACCAAAACAATAAACAAACAAAATCCACCTATTAATGTGTATAATTTTTATTCTTGTTAGTTAAAAATAAGTCTAGTTTAAAAAAATGATCCCTACAGGGCCTGAGGAGGCTGAGTTGGAGTGGGGGCAGGACAGGGGAGCTGCCAGGTCGAGCTCCGCCTTGGGGCCTTGGCTCCTTCCCTGCTTGGTCCTAACTCCTGAGAAAGGAGGGCAGGGGCCATGGGGCCTTTGTGAAGACTGGAATGGCAACAGTGACTGCTCCCTGCCTCCCTTTCCTTCCTAGCTGCCCTGACACAGTCTTTGCTGGGACTCAGGGACGTCTTAGAGTGATGGGGAGAGTAATGAAAACTTCAGGAGTATTTAACCTCTTCTCACCACTTTCTAGATTTCTGACTCTGGAAAACAGCTCTAGCTCATGTTCTCTGGACCTCTGTCTTTTTTTTTTTTTTTTTTTGTACCAGGGATGAAACTCACAGCCTTCCACTTACCAGGCAGGTGCTTGTGCCACTGAGCGCAGTCTTCTAATCCCTCTCCCTTGAGGACAGCACAGTTGTTCTCATCCCATGAGCTAGGGTGTTATAAAGAACCGGATAGCATCAGTCATCGTACAGGGACTTGATGAATAGCAGCTCTTTTATTATTCTTGCCATAATCTTGAATGATGAAGTCACATTATATCTCAGATTATTTATATAGCAATTAGTCTGCGTCATCAAGACAGGTGCCTCAGACCATTTGTAACTCTATGAATTTATGCGTCTTTCATTCTCTGGGTTAGTCTTTATTGGATGTGTCTTGTCTGCATTTTTTAACTTAATTCCTTTCAGTGTCAAATTTCTACTGTTGAGAATACCCCTATTTTATAAGTTAAAAGTATATTATTTGTTCCCAAGTTGCTAACTTATTTGTGAAAATCTCACATCTGACAGACCAGGCTATCTCTGTTGTTTAAACCTGACTTACAATGTTCCATGTTAGTAATCTTTAAAGCATGTTTAATCTGACTGTGTGCCTAGAAAACTGACTTGAATTTAATCTTTTAGGGCTCTTTAATAGCTGTGAATCACGTTTCAAATTATATCTGTATATATTCTTATATGTAGATTGTGCAATACATGTGCACGTTTATCATTTAGCTTTTATTTATTTATTTATTTTTGGCATCAGGATTCGAACTCATGACCCCTCACCTGCCAGGCAGTCGCTGTGCTGCTGAATTACATCCCTGGCCCAAATGTGCACATGTGTTGTCAGTGTTGCTTCATCTGTTTTTCCGCCGTCTTATCTACAAAGTAGTTAAATCTCTTTTCCATCAAATGTCCAATAGAGTTCATTATTTCTGTTATCCTTTTCCTTGTTTAAATGAAAAAAAATCCTTTATTTTCTTGTACTGCTTTTTCAAGAACCACGTTTAAACTTTTTCCATGTTAATTGCTGTATTTGATTTGTTCAGGTTGATTTATAAGGTGATGAGCCTTTAAAGGCATTTCCTTCAAGACATTAATTTTCTTCTCCACTGCTCTGCTGCCAGGCTTTTGGGTATTTTCTCACCCAAGGCCTTAATCATTGCTGGTTTTATGAATTAGTTGATACATAGGAATTCATTTTGAATAAATATTGCCATGCTAGGTATAGCATGTGCCTTTCTTTCAGGTTATTTTGTAGATTATAATCTTATTTAATTTCTACTATGCATTTAAGATAAGAAAAATCTATTAAAATTAGACTTTGAATAAAGATTTCAAAGTCATCAATCTGCAATTCTTGCCAAAAGTATTAATGATTTGCCTTTATGCCTTTTTCTCCTCATTTCTGTGCAAGCATGTTTGTATGAACTTGGGGTTGTCCTTAAAAACAGTCCTCATTACCATCCTTGTATTTTTCTAAGTAATTTGGCAGAAAGCAGAAAGCAATTTCTATCCTTATTGTTTTTGTTTGTTTGTTTTGTTTTGTAAGAGCTTTGAAGTCAGATATATTTGCTTTTCATTTTGGCTTTATCACTTATGAGATAGGTGACTTCGTAAGTTACTTAGTATCTGTGGGTGTTGCATTGCTCTTGCCTATAAAATAATGACAACGATACCTCCTTCATCCAGTGCCTGTAGGGCTGAATGTCCTTTCAGAAGAACACGCTATGATCCTGGCTAGACAGACTGTCATGAATGATCGCAACTGTCTCAGAGAGACACTTTCCTCTTGCAAGAACGTATTCTTTTTCTCTCTAAAATGATTCTTTAACACTTCCCTTTGAGTTGCATTCCTACTCACAACATGAAACCTTGCCTTGTACTTAATGGGAAGAGAAAAGTACAGTCAGGAAGCCCGTGGTTCTCCTGGGCTCAGCCTCCCACCACGCTGTTTCTGCACTTGGGCTGTCAGTGCGTTCGCCTGACAGCATCGGCGAGCCCGACGGCAGGCCTGGACCGTCAGTGTGGCCGGACTCCAGCTGTCCTTCCATACTCTGGGACTTTGTTCCTGCAGTTTCTCTTCTCTCCTGCGTCTGTCATTTTTCCCCCTTGGATCATTGCCATTAATAAGTTCTAGCGCAGTCTAGATGTGAATGAATCCTTCAGTGACCCAATAACCTCCTTTATCCTTTGCTTCATTTGTTTCCTTTTCAACACATCTTCCCAAAGGAGCTGCTGGGCTCCCTGCCCTTTGTTCTCACTTCTTCGCTTGTCTATGTCATTCAGTTTGTATCCTCCCTGCTACAAGACAGCTGATGGGCCAAGAGTACTCTCAAGATTTTACTGCCCAAATTCACCGGCTACCTTTTGCACTTACGCTCCATCTGTGACCTCTCAGTAGCATTTGACACTGTTAGCCACCTGCTTCTGAGACACTGTTCTCTTGCCTTTGTTGCAGTGTGGTCTTTATAATGCACTGAACTTTCTCGCTTCTTTGCTTATTCAAGGCATCACTCTCTTCCCATTCTTTACTGCTAGGCTCTCTTTGTCTGGCAGTACCCGAGGACATGCAGATGACTTGCTAAAATGGACGAGTCATTCTTGATAACTGTCTTTTCTCCCCAGTATACCCAATCCATCACTGAAGATGATAAGTGCTAGATGGTATATCTAGAATCTATCTGACTCTACCCATGTTTAAACCGTCATCATCTCCACAGGAATCTTCACCTCTATTGTGCTTCTTTGTTACTGATCCTGTAATAATAGCCAAAATAATGTCTTAAAAACACAAGTCATAGTATTTTATTCCATTACACAAAACCCATCTATGACTTCTTAGTCACCTATGAAATGGTCACTCTCACAACCCACAATGTGGGAGAAAATGTTTGCCAGCTGCCACAGACAAAGGATTACTATCAAGAACACATAAAGAACTCAAAAAAAAAAAAATCAGTCCTCCCAGATTTAAAGACACAATCCAAAAATGGGCATCTGAGAATAATAAACACTTCTCAGATGAAGAAATATGAACAGCAAATAAATATGTGAAAAAATGTTCAACCTCACTGGTCATTTGAGAGATACAAATGAAAACAACACTGAGACTTCACCTCACCCTGGAAAGAGCGAATATTATCAAGAAATCAACCAACAACAAATGCTGGAGGGTCTGTGGGGAAAAAAGAATTCTTCTCCACTGTTGGTGGACGTATAGACTGGTGTGGAGATTCCTCAAAAAATTAGGACTAGAAGTCCCATTCGACCCAGCTAGTCCCTTTCTGGATATCTTCCCAAAAGAATTAAAAAGTATCATACCACAGTGGTATATGTGCACCTATGTTTATAGCAGCACAATTTGTAGAAGCTAGACCTTGGAAACTACCTAAATGCCCATCCACTGAGGAATGACAAAAAGACGTGGCATTTTTATACAATGGAGAACTACTCAGCCATGAAGAAGGATAAACTGGAGACTTCTATAGGTAAATGGATGCAATTTGAGACCATACTCATAAGTGAAATAAATCAGATATGCATGTGCAAACATCATATTATGTCACTAATGTGAGAAGCTTAAAGAAACAACCTATGTATATGTACATATGTACATGTATATATATGTTTATAAAAATCGTTAAGATAGTTATATTACTGATTTCTCTGAGTTCACTGAAGAGAAAGATTTGTGCTGGTATTGTTCAGACAATTGAATGCAGATGTCTTGTGCTCTGGGTGAATGATTTGAGGATGATAATGTACAATATATGTACTATTGTTACCCCCCGATTGACCAGTTTTGAATTTTTTTCCTTTTTTTTTCTCTTTGAAATAAAATGAATTTGAAAAAAAATTCACTGTCCTCAATGTGGTTCATTTATCTCATACTCAATTTCATCCATCAATTCCTTAAAGTCACTGAGCTCATTAAATTTTACCTTTTGCATCAATGTGTTCACTCACAGATTTGGAGGTCTCAAGACATCAGCTGTATTATTAATTACTCTCATTACAAATATCTTTCTCTATTTCTATTTGGAAATATAATTTTGAACTATGGTTTTGGGTAACAATGGGAAATTGGCATTTAGTTTTTCTCAAGTCAAGATTCATTCTGCTGAATGGATGCTTTTTGGTACTGTACAGTTTAAGTCTAGAAGGCTTGAGTGATGCTGATGATATTGTGAAGAGGGAACAAGAATGACATAGTAAGAAACAGGATGCTGAAAGGATAATTTGAAAGGAATTCAACAAGATTCTTTTGATAAGGGAGAGAATTTACAGATAAAATGTTCAAAAAATATGAAACCATTCTGTTTTGCAAGGACTATATTAAGAAGGCTTCCAACTTTAAGTCATAGAAAAACAATATGAAGATTCACATAAATTTTTTCAGATTTAGTTATAAATTATTTTTAGTATTTGTGTGATTTTGTAGATAAAATTCACATTTGAAATGTTTTCTTAGTTTTTAGCCCCATTAAATATTATACTCTTTCCTCTGAAATTTATATTTTTCATTTAAAATGTAACATGGACAGCTCTCCAGATTAATATTTAAAAATATAACTCATGATTTCTATGGCTAAAAAGGTTTAATCAGATGAACGTACTGTATTTTTTCACAACCTTTCCATTCATATTACATTTAGATAGTTTCCAGTTTTTTCTATTAAAAGCAATACTAAGATACATATATTTAGATATACACCTCCTGTGGATCCAGTCCTGGGAGCGGAATCCTGATGAGTAGCATTAGAGCCTGTATAGAGAAGACCCCAGGCAGCTCCCTGGCCTCTTTCTTCAGTGAGGACACAGCGAGAGGCCAGCAGTCTGCTACCAGGACCAGGCTGTGGTGACCCCTGGTCTCCAACTTCCGGCCTCCAAGAACCAAAAAGCAATGTCTGTTGTTTAGAATTCATTCAGTTCGTGGAACTTCATTAAGAACCAAAGAAAAACAACCATGATTTGACCCAAGGAGTGATATAACTTTGTTTATGAAAACTACACTTTCTTAAGTTTATGGGTATTTTGAATTTCTGTGTTTTAGAGTTGCCTGTTTGTATCCTCTATAGCTGTATCAGTTGATCTGTCTATTTTACAATTTGCAAAAAACTCTTTATGTATTAGTTATAATTACCTTTTGTTCTGTCATAGGATTTTGGACATACTTTTCTTGGTTGGCAGTTCGTCTTTGCCTTTGTTTATGGTTTTTATGTTCTATTTTATATAATTATGAAGCAAACATATAAATGATTTACTTTCTGTTAACTGGTCTGTCTATCTATTCAAGACCTCTTTACTCTGATAATATGATTTTTCTTTTGAAATTGTTAGAAATAATCTTTTTGTTTTCATTTTTCTTCCAATAACAATTTTAAAGCTACTTCTAATCTTATTTTGTGACGGAAAATTCACTTAAATTTCATTTAGGTCAGAGGTTGGCAAACTATGGCTTACAATCAAATTTGGACTGTAGCCCATTTTTCTAAATAAGTTTTATTGCAACAAAGTCATGCCCTTCTGTTTACATACCTTCCTACAATGGCAGAGTGCTTGTAAAAGACTTTGTCACTTGAGAGGATAAAAATATTTAGCATCTAGCTGTTTACAGAAAGTTTGCTTTAACTGATGAGTAAGAAATTATTTCAATTTTACCATTAAAAACTCACAATCTCCTGATTAATGAGAATATTACATTTAGCATATATTCATTACTAATTTCATACTTTCTTTAGTGCCAATAGCATTTATTTTGTTCACCAATTTATTCTTTTTTTTTGTTTTTTTATTTAAGCCAAGAAAAAAAAAAGGAAAAAAAAAAGACATATACAACAAAGACAACAAGCAAAAGAGACAAACAAACGACTAGAGTAAATACATAACAGTAACACTGCAGGTTTACAAAACCGGATGATAGAAACTTGACAATGGTTGCAATTTTGCGTATCATTATCCCCAAAATGGTTACTTACATTAACAGATATAGACATGCAAAATTGATCTAATCATATGAGTATTAGTTGTTCTTTCTCAATAATGAATACATTCAGCAGCATGTTCATTCTAGTTATCTTACATATACATGTACACAGGTCCATATCCCACCAATTTATTCTTGTGTCAATATTATTGTTATAATACTTCATGCAGATAAAACTTAGACAAGCAAATTATTTTTCATTATTTGCTTTTAAAATTTTCTCTGAAATTCTCATGCATTTTTCCTATTTCAGCAAAAACTTCCAACCCAAAAAAAAAAAAAAAAAAAATTCTGGAATTCTGACACTGATTTGAGTAGAGAACCGGTATCTCTGTAATGTTAATCTTTCCAATCCAAGAACATTCTGTATTTTCATATTTACTCATGCTTCAGTTTAAATTCTTCTATAAAACTGTAGGCCTCTTCTATAGGTCCAGTAATTACAAGTTAAATTTAATCTGTGATACTTTGTAATTTGGGGTACTTTTGCAAGTAAGATGTTCCTTTTTGCATATCTATTTCTAACACTGAATTATTAGCACTAAAATCTACCTTTCAACTTTGATCTACTCATCTTACCAAATCATATTATTATTTTAAATATGTTTTTAGTAGTTATTTGTGTTTTTGAGGCAAATCATTCAAAAGAAGATATTTTTGTTTAGTGACTGTTGAAATAGCTATTGTTTCTGTCTTGTATACAGAATAACTTTCATATTTCATGATTATTGCTGTTTTTTGGGATATTTTTAAATTAGAATTTACACATTTGGAAAGTTCATTTGATTTCTATTTTGCTGAGAATTTTCATTAGCATTGGTTTTTAAATTTATTAAATACTGTATTAGCACATGTTGATATAATCGCAGATTTTCTGTTTTTTTATCCTTTATTGATTGTCATGATAAGTTATAGTGGTAAATTTGCTTAATGCTGAATGAGCAGTCACAAGGTTTAATTTGCTTGAAATGTGACAGTCTAAAATATGATGTTACATTTAGTTTGATTCAGTTTATTAGAAGTCTTTAAATCTAGCCAAGAGAAACTGGCTTTAGTTTTCTTTAGGTTACATTCTTCCCAGGTTTGCTACCTTACATTTTTGTCCTGGGAGAGTTTACATAACTAAAGAATAATTGCACTGTGAATTGGGTGATCCTTTCCATCCAAATTTAGATCTTAAAGTCCTAACCTTCTGTGTGAATGTATTTGAAGATAGGGTCTATAAAGAAGTAACTAAACTTAAACGAGGTCATAAAGGTGAGGATTACTGTTCAGAGTCTACTTAAGAAAACATACCAGAATTTCTTCCACCTCTGCCAGCCCAGTAAATTCAGTAGGACCCAGGGAGTAGACTCCCATCTGCAAGTCAGATGGGAGCCCTCACGGAAGCTGAATCAGCTGGAAACCTAATCTTGGACTTAGCCTCCTGAATCATGAGAAAACATGGTACATTTCTGCTTGTGATATGCTGTGTTGACAGACAAGCAGGTCAAGTCAGCTAAAGTTGGCATATTTTTTTTCTAATGTTGGTCTTGATGTTTAGAAAGTTAGATAGAACTCCCGTATGAAATCATCTGTACATTTTACCTCTTAAAGTACTAGACCTTATAATGTATTATAGTTTATTTTTTCTTTAAAAAGATTAATTTCAAAAATGTACATTTTTCATAAAAACATCAATTTAAAATTTTCCAAACTATATTTCACAGAGTTGAGACTAACCCTCTTATGACTGTTACTTTTTAATGCTATGAAGCATTTTCATTCTTAGTAGAATATATTTTAGTTTTATTTTAGCATATACTTTATATTTTTATTATATACATATATTTAATTTATTATATACTTTAAAATTTATTATATGCTTTATGTATTTGTTATATATTATTGATTTAATTTATTACATATTTTAATTTTATTTTTTGCTTTGATTTTGATTGCTAGAATATTATGATAGGCTCCTCTTCTATTTGAAATCGGTAGGTTTATTTTAAAAGTTTTTTTCCTAATATTTTGCTACTTTATCAATTTCAAGTTTATCATTGTTAGTTTCTTACCCTGAATTATATTAATTTCATCCATCATTTTTCCAGTGGTCTTTGCACTTCCTATTGTTAATGGCAATACTACTACTAATAAGTATTTTTAGGACTACAGATTCTCTTCTGAGTTTTGTGTCATGCCACATGTGGCATTATCCGTGCCAGAAATACATAATTTCACTTCAGTTCCTCTCTGAGCGTGGGCTTGATTTTTTGCTTTTATTATTTATTTATTTGGCAGTGTTGGGGCTTGAACTCAAGGCCTTCTTGTCAAGCTATAACCCCAGCCCTTTTCATTTTTAATTTTGATACAGGGGCTTGGTAAATTGCTAAACTCCCTATGCTGGATTGGAATGTGTGATCCTCCCACCTCAGCCTCTAAGAGTGCTAGGCTTACATATGTGCACCATCATGCCGGGTTGAGTTTGGGCTTTTATTTTTGATGCCACGTACTCTATGTCCAGTATTGTAATCCCCTCCATTCTACAGGTGTCACCAGAGAACGTCTCCTGTATTTTGACCTCCCCATCAGCCAGCGGGTGGCCATAGGCTCAGTGCTGCTGAGGCTTCTTCAGGAGAGAAGTGAGCCCTTTTTAAAACATCTATGCATCTCTATTACTTTAGACACTTTCCTTGCCATCTCTCCCTACTGGGATGGGAGTCCCGTGAACCAGCACATTTCCCCCTAGATTTGGAGATGCAGCCATAGGGCAGAGTTAGCCCAGCAAAGAGAGCAGGTGAAGAGGACCAGCCACTGGAGATTTTCTTGCTGTGTTTGTTTATGAGACAGTTTAAGTAGATTCTTTTCTTTTGGGTGCATTCTAATTCAACAACAACAACTATTACTATGACTTCTTTATTTTTAGTTTTTGCAAAATGCTGTCCTGTTGGGATTACTTGCCCTGGCTTGCTTCTGGTCTGATTAATTAAACTGCCTAGGTTACCAGTTATGAGCAGTGTGACCTTGAGCCTGACATTCAGTCCTCTCGCATGGCTCCCACACCCGCATTTCCACGTGCCCGTCTGCTGGGAGAGGTAGCGGGAGGACTTGCCAAGTAGCTAGTGGGGTTCATAACAGGGTGGTTGATATTGTCACTATTAGTATTCATTACTTAGTCATTGCTTTGGCAGTCTACCTCAGTTGGGCTGTCTCTGTAATTGAGTTAACATCATTAATAAAAGGAGTCACATCTCTCCTTGACCTTGGATATAGTCAGCATTCCAGTTAAAAAGAAGAGGGGGAGACCACTAGATTTCATCCTGGTTGCTGGTTCCAATTCTTTAGCCCCACCTTTCCAACCCCACTCCACCCCGTCAAACAACAGCAACAACAACAAAGCAAAAGACCTGTCAGGGAAGCTGTCTACAGAGGTCATTTAGAAATACAATGCCACACACAGTATCACAAAGCGGGTATTATTTAAATGCTGGTTTGGCCAGCGTTAGTGTTGTGGTGTTATTTTAGCAATTTCAGCAGGCCCAGGAGTGTAAATAGTTGTAATTAAAGGCTTCCCGTAACAGCCCTGTCAAGTCCTTGTGTGTATCACATTTGGCACATGTTTCAAAGCCAAGAGCGATATTAAATAGACCATCTGTTGGTTTTCATTAGGTTTCCTCTCATCAACAGCACTATTAAATATAACAAACCCATTTAAAAAAAATCCCTGACATCTGTGCTTTCAATGGAAACATTGATCAATATTAATAACAATGCCACTTCACCTGAATTTATTATTAATGAAACGTTAAATACAGCATAACTATGAATGTTTGCCCTGTAATGCCTTTAATACTACTTATTCAAGCAAAGCCAGAGGAAGCTCCCTGTCCTGTGAGCAGAAAGGATGAAAGGGTCAGGACGTGGATGTTCAGTGGATCCCATGGGTGTTCCGCAGCCTGCAGCAACTGGACATGCAAATTCCTCCCCGGGAAGCCCCACCCTGCAAAATTACCCAGCAACCTCTTCCCATCCCTTGACACCAAACTGGACATGACCTGCTCTCGGGCGTCTTTCTCATCTTCTCAGTACTGGTTTGTTCTTTTCTTTCTCCTCTTCTAGTCTTTCTACAATATTTATCTCTTCTGATCACACTGTATCTTCTTTGATGTTTTTCTTCCCAAGAGGGGTGGAATCATGCTGGATAGCTCAACGTTAAACCTTTTTTATAGTAGAAGATTGCTTATTATTAAATGAATGAATATGTGACAGACTGAATGGGATATAAACCTATCAGACAAAGGAGAGAAAACATAGCTGAATTCAATAATTGGTGCATACCTGTATCTTTTTCCAGTACACAAATAGCATGGCAAAGTTAAAGATACTGGTGGGATGAGTCCTGATATTAACTCTCAACAGAGGAGTCTGTCTTTTTTCCTTGCCTCTGCTTTTCCCTTTACCCTATAACCTGGTTCAACATGCAGACTTAGCTACTGTTAGTTTTCCCCCTCTTGGGGATCAAAGACATTTTGGTTCAGTAGAGAGTAAAGAGGGATTTGTACATCTATATTTTTTCAGTCTACCTGGATTTCTCCAAACTCACCAAGCTAAGACTGTCTACTGTGTAATATTACTCATAATGTACACAAATGCTCCTTATGGGAGAAGATATTAAAAAACATTGTAGTTACTTAACAAAATGACATATGAAAAATGTTTAGAAGAATGACAATTAGTAAATGCACAACAAAATGCCAATTGCTATAGTATCATTGACTTTATTATTTTTCTCGTTGCTGAGATAAAATACCCAAAACCCAAAATTAAAGAAGGAAAGTTTTACTTAGCTCACAGTTTAGAGGTTTCAGTCCATAATTGACTGTCTCCAAGGCAGGTTGGCTTCACAGAGAACAGTTCATGACAGGCAGAAGACAGCAAAAGCAACAAGACAGCATGATACAAGCCTCTTTCTGTTCCTTATTTTGTATCCAGTCTACCACGATTAGAGTGATGCAAATCCAATCAGTGGACTGATCCAGCAATCACCCACCCTTAATTCCAGTACCACACTACAAATTGATCACACTTTCCAGGTTCAGCCACCTCCCAAAAAACTCTGACTGCATGAGACTTTGGGGGGATATCCAGACACAAACCATAACAGTCATCATTATAGGTTTTCCATCACAATATGCACAGAATTTGGTAAAGAAGTATTGTACAAGCACAATTCAAAATCTAGGGAACTTACAATCAATATGGAGCATCTAAGGTTTAGATTATTGAAAGTCCATCTATATGGGACATAGTGTGGGATACAGGGTATATCAGGACATGTGTGGTTAAAAGGTAATGGTCTCAGTGGAGGGTAGGACAGGTTGTAACTGGTAGTTAGGGAGGACTCCGTGAATTGTGTATATAGCTTGATCTGCTGCAAATCTTATAGAAAAGCTTGGAAAGGAAAATACATACATTCCTAAATCAAGTTCCGATTGTTTCATATAGCAGTGTTTTGTGGAGAAGGTGTAAATAAGGATGCCAAATGAAGGTGAGCCACAAAGTGTCTCCGGAAGGGCCTCTGGTCTGATTAATGTGAAGGCTCAAGGTAAGAGGTCCCTGCAGCTCAAGGACAGAGGGAGGAGGCCTTGTGCTGAGGTTACCCAGAGTGCTGTTCACCCCAAGGGATGCAAAGCGGTATCTCTGACTTGCTAACAAGTACTAACTGAAAAACAAAACACTGTTCAAACACCTAATATATTTCTGTTAACACTACCCTCCTTTTCTGTTTCAGGCTCAGATGTTGATTTTCTGTTTATTTAATATCTCAGGTGGTACCCTTCGGCATTTGATGTGTTTGGGGGCAAGATTTAAAGAGTTCCTTTAAATGTTAATAAGACAACCAGACACTCTTCCAGTCGATATGAAATTCCCTGCTGAAAATCCAGCATCGATCAAAGGTAAAATCTAAATGACCGTGTGAAATTTGTACAATTGAGTACACAATCACACATCTCCTTACCACTTCCTAAAAGAGAATACCTTACTTGCTAATAAACTTCTTCCTTAAAGCAGGCATTGATTTAAAGACAAAGTTATTGACAGAACATAAAAGCCATTTCTGTGCCACTTTTATGATGTTTGGAGCTATGCTGGTTCAGTTCTGTTCTTACAGCACCAGAGTTGGATTAATTGATAATACATATTTTCAATTTAGAACAACAAAGTCATACCTTAGTTTAACTTTGTATTAATTATTCAGATAATTGAGATGGTAAGATTTCTTGGAAGCTGCTGTTGGAGTTTTGTCTTGGAATCTCTAATGGGCAAAGTCTACTGACTCTGACCTCGATGACAGTTAAATCCCGACCTTCCTGTGCGTATGGAGAGGGATTTCCTGAGATCCTAGGGGAATCTCTTGGCCAGGATAGGTTTATGTACAGTGTCAGTAGATTTGGCCTTCTAAAGGGTCTGTTTGCTAGAGGTTTCGGGAACCAAAAAGGAACAAGCAGCTTGATACATCACCTGTGCACAGCGTGCTCCTGCTCCTGCTACTTGGAGGGAAAATTCTGGAGCCTTTAAGAAACAAGAAGGCATTTTAGTGTGGAGGGTATTAGGGACTGAACCTAGGTTCTTCACAATGAGCTACATTCAAGCCCTTTTATATTTTAATTTTTGTTTTATTACTGTGTTCTCTTAAATCAATGGCTCCAACGCAGGTACACACATGAGCCTCAACAAGGGAGTATTTAGTGAAGCAGATTTCAGGGCTCTTGATTCTGCAATTCTGGAGCGAAGGAGAGTGACATTTACTACTCTTCTAAAAGGGATCCACAGGCAAGACCTAGGTAGATTTCTGGTTGGCAGTGACTCCAAAGATACTTCTCAGGCAAGAACTGAATGTGGGGGTCCGGGAATATAGCTCAGTGGCACAGTGCCTGCCGGGCAAGCACAAAGTCATGAGTTCAATCTCCACTACCAAAAAAAAAAAAAAAAAAAAAACACAAAAAACTGAAAGTGGATGGTGCACCCTATGAAGAGGGAGTGTCAGGGTTCACGACGCTGAGAGCTGGGGGAGTGAGCACATCACTGCTTGTTTCCATCCATGGTATCTCCTGCCCCTGCTCACTCCAAAACAGCTGAGTGCTTGCAATGTCTGTCAGAGCAAGTGGGGAATCAGAACTTCTGAACTTCCCAGAAATGGCAGGAGAGAGAGGGAATTCACACTCTGACTCAGACGAGAGGGTTTGGTTCTGAGAACCAGTAAAATGGGCTTAGGAGGGCTGGTGTTTTATGTACCTGGTGCATGAGTCAGTGTCCAATCTTTCCTTAGGCCAATTCCTTATGAAGCATCTGCTACTAATATATTTCCATTGGAGTCAAAGCTCACTCAGTATTGAAAGACATCAAACCAATACAAGTGAAAATGCAAGTTTTCTTTCTCATTCTCTTAATGAAAAAAAAAATTAAAATCATGAGTTGTTGGTGTTTATAAAATAGTCACTTACAGCTACTGAGAGCAGTATGTATCAAACAGTCACCATTCATACACTTTATCCAGTAATTCCAATTCTATGCTTCTATCCTAGGGGATAGCCAGAAATATGAATATTTGTATATTACAATACTAAAGTCTTATTCAGAAAAATAAAAACAGCTAAAGTGTTCTCAACAATTTGATAAACTATGGATAGTTACATAGAAAATACTGTACCAAACAGCCATCAAAAATACTGATGGAACTTATGAGAACTTGCTATGGATATAATGCTGAATAGAGGGGGGAGAGTAAAGCACAAAAATGCTGTAAACTGTGAAACATACACATGCAAGCAGGATAAATATGAGAGAAATGCACTAAACTTTTAACAATATGATGATGTTCTTCAAACATGACCTCCTTACCACTTTGTTTGGACTAAGTTCTCTGCACTGTCTTTATTTTCTTCCATAGAATCCTGTTCATTTACCAAAAACAAAATGTACTTACTTACTTGCTTATAAAAATAGATCTGACTTTCAAGAAATTAAAAGATTTATTAAGGCAAAGAATATTTGCATTTTGTTAAAAAACAAAATTATAGTATATCTAATTGTGTAGATCATAATTGGCTTTGAGAATCCAGGACTGAGCATCAGAAGAGATAAAGAATGGCTCAGAATGTCCTTCCCCCTCACAAAATGCAAAGCTTTCATGTGATATTTATAATCAGAGAAAGGAAAGTGATACATGGAATCAGCCTGATAGACAGTTGCTATCTGCCTTCTGTGGAGATATTTGGCAGCTACTAGTACCTTGTTGGTTAGAGGTTGAGCCATCCTGGTTGGCTGAAACTCAGTTGCTTGGTTTTTGGCTATACCTGTAAGATTTAAGAGGTTATATTCTTAAACTTGCTGATAGTTTGTTTACACCTCAAACGACATTACAGCACATTGTGTATGGTGGCTGCCTGGGGCCAAGCTTTATCATCCAGGTATGGAGACAAGTTTAGGTCAAACTTAGTTCAATTTCAAGCCTTTCCTACCCTTGTTTCTCCAAAAATAAGACCTAATCAGAAAATAATCAACCTTGAAAACGGAGATCAAAAATTCCAGTCCCAATCCTATTTTGCCTTAGCTGGGGAGAGAAAGATAGAGTTGGTAAGAAAGACAGAGACAGAGACAAAGAAAGATCCTAATATTGAAAGTGCAAATTTTATCCTAAAAATATACTACAGTAAGTATATTCTTAGTAATTTCCATGCAATCAAAGTATTCAGTCTTACTAACATGCTCCTTTATTTTTCTCAAGCCTCTTTAAAATTTCCTTTTCCAGAAAGGATGCCAATTCAGATTTATGCAACTCAACCCCATAAGAATCTTCTGATTTCTTCTTTAGAAGCCAAGCACAAAGGAACCATTTTGCATTTACTTTGGTTTTGTTCCCAGCTTGCATTTTCTTATAGAAACATGAAGACAAAAATTAGTGTGCAAGGACCTAAATTAGCTCCTTCCCTTCTTTTCTCTCTTCCTCCTTCACTGCCTTCCCTCTACCTTTTCCTCTTCCTTTTAAACTCAGGTTGTGGCAAAGACTTCGGCAGGAGCAGATGAGCAAAACAGATTGGATACATTAACCTTGAAGCTGTCTTTGCCTCTGAATTAGCGTCAATTCTGGGTGTGAAGGACTGTTGGTTCTTATAGTAAAAGAAGCTGTGATTTCTTGAAAATTATAGCGATATTGTAAGCATCTGAAACCTGCAGGGGGCCTGTTAATTACATTTCTGGGACAAATATTTCACGGAGTAAAATAGACACATGCAGTAATATTGATTTGAAGTGCACACTGGCACACTGGTATTTTTGCTCAATGCCTGTTTATTTCTTTAAAGAAAAGAGTTTAGGTGTTAATTAGACTGGACTACAGAGATAACTCATCAATTTTGTGATAAAAGGCCCACCAGATTTCCTGCCAGGAAAGAGGGAAAAGAATTTGTTTTGATCTCTTTTAAAAGCTGTCGTAGTCTGGGTGTGGTTTGAGTGATTGAAGACACGGTCCTCAGGGTGGAAGCACTGAGTGGTCATGGGAAGTCCTTGGGGACCATGTGCTCACCAAGGTTTAAGGTTATCAAGGAAGTGTTTATGTAGAAGGACTGAGCTGTAGCGCGGCTGGGTTGCAGATGCGATGCTTCTCCCCGACATGCTCCCCCATTTGCCGTGGGACACTTTCTAGGGCCTGCACTAGAGTATTTGGAGTGAGAACCTCCAAAGCTACACACAGCTGTGTACTTTGTAAAGTCATCCTGTGTCCTCCACTTTGTCACAGTGATGAAAAGTTGACTGTTACAAAAAAAAATGTTCACATGCTGCAGGTCTTGATCTTCTGTTTCCTGGGATATCTCTGCAGTACATCCGTCTCATACTTTTTATATCTCATCTAGGTTCTGCAATAATTTCCTAGTAGGCTTTCTACTTTCCAATTATTTTTCTTGCCAGAAGTACTCCTGATTTATATCTCTGGTCCCAGCCTAATGTTTAAAATTGCTCCTCTTTGTGTTTAGGTCTTGACTTGAACTGTAATGGTATGCTCGCCCTAACCATCCTTCTGTTTTCGTTGTCTTCTGCGTTTTCTCCACTTACTGAACTGTGTTTGCTTCCTTGGAGGCTTCTATGCATTCCTGGGCCTTTGAGATATGTTCTTTTAACCTGGCATGGTTTTTTCTTCAACAGTCCCAACATACCCCTCCCCGTATTGCTTTAAAGCTTTTTCAAACTTCCTAATCTCAATCAGGGCTCAATGTCAAAAAAAGGTATTAGCACTTATCACAGTTGTAATTCTATGATTATTGGCACGATTATCTCACAGATGTTGATTCTATTAGAATCTATCAACCTCATAATATAGATAAGGTAAAAAATATTTTAGAAAGATTTAAAATTGGGCTTGTGGTATCTGAACAGGTGTTTATATTCTAGTTCTGTCTAACTGTAAAACTCAAGGTGAGAAGTGTTTGGTGGCTATTGGGTGGGTTCCTTGAGTTCTTTCTCTTTACAGGATCATATTTGACTGGAAGATAAAGATGATGATTCAGACTATGGCTCCAAATTCTTTCAAAAAGATATGTAGGGCAATTATAAATTAAAGAAGGATTATCTCAGATTAATAGGTAGGGTTTAAATTGTGTTTTTCCTCTTTGAAGTATTCTGACTTCTGATTTTCTTCTAGAAAGAAATTCTTTAGCAATAAAAATATGAATCATCTTTATTGCTTCACTGGATGGTTGAAAGGGATGTTAGGGCTTTTTCAAACAAACTGTTACTCAGTAAGAAGAGAAAATATACCAAGAGAGGTTAAGACAATCAACCAGAGTCTCACAGGTGCTACCCAGATCTCCTGTGAAATTGAGCTGCGGTTACCCTGAATTCTTTGACCTGAGGTGCTGCTCATAAAAGAACTCTATTTAACATTTTTCTGGCCATATTGAGGATTAATGCAAGAGAATCTAACTCTCCAAGAGACTCAGACACGGTGACCACTAACAATACTGTCCACTTGGGTCACTATTGCCTTGCACTTACTCTGCTACTCTCTGACCCACAAAAGCGATGAGTCATAAGAGGCTGTGAAGAGATCAGCTGAAGCAACATGCAACAAACAACTTGAGGCAACATTATTTTGAACTAACTCAAGTGCTGTGTTTATGTCACCAGCTTGTTACATACATATTAACATGTGCCATGGGTTGAAAATTGTTGTTTACCTCAAATTTGTATGTTGAAACCCCAACTCTTAAGGTATTGATCTTTGGGAGGTAGTGTTTAGATGATGTCATGGGAATAGGGACCCCATGATGAAGTTAGTGCACTCAAAAGAAGAGGAAGAAACAGAAGAGTTTCTTTTCTCCACCATCTGATGACACAGCAAGACAGAGACAGTCTTTAAGCCTGGAAGAGAATCCTCACCCAAGCTGGGTCATACTAGCATCTTAATGTTAGATATCTCCCAGACTCCATAACTTGGAGAAATACACGTCTGTTATTTAAGGCACTCAGTCTCTGGTGTTTTGTTATAACAGTCTGAACTGACTAAAGCGATGTGTTCATGAAAAATGCTTTGGAAATAATTTGAGTGTTAAGCATGAGTAACAAATTGCTATGATCTCCTAAAGCAAATTGCAAAAATTTAGAACTTGTGGAAGAAAGAGGAGACCCCTGATAGATAAATAAGCAGGTGGTGAGAAGCTTACATTTTTACAAGGGCAACACAGTGGTGACTAGGAAATTAAAAAAAAAAATCTCAACATATAGGCAGTTGTTAATAAAAAAAGTTCAAAACTGAGTATTACTTCTATTTCCTTTATAAACCTTTAGCAGGAAGGGTTTACACTGAAGTATGTACTTAACAAAAATTCTGGCTTGTAATATTTTCTATTGATATATATGTGTGTGTGTATATATGTATATATATATACACACACACATATATATATAT
>RJWM01004649.1:0-99401 GCA_004363535.1 Dasyprocta punctata | reverse complement strand
ATAACAAAGTGAATAAATAACCAGTAGGAAGAAACAGCTCTCTTTGGATGAATGAATATTGAAGGATGCATTTAGAAAATTGCAATTTTGTGCCTAGCATAGTTACATAACTCAGGTAAGACTTTGCAACAAGTGCCAAAATTGAAGGGTAGTATTTTAAACAACGTATTTGTACAAAATCAAGGCCTTGCTGCATAAAAGTATTTACTATAGAAAAAAAAAATAGTGACAATGATTGAGAAATGTGGTAGGTACCACTTTACCTTAGCAATCAAAGCTCATGTCCCTAATGGTTACAATGACGTCCCATGTAGCCTGATGAGAGGCAATGAGAAGAAGGCATCATGTATTCAATATGTCAGCCTCACATGACCATCTCACTTGGGTCATGAGGAAAAATTAAACTCAAGTTCAAATGGCATCCTTTAAATATATCAAGGTGGGCAAAATTGAATGAATTATTTCACATTAAATAAGATGAAAAGGACATAGCACTTAAATATAATGCATGCAGTGGGGTAAGATCTCGAACATAAAAACAAAGCTACAGCGATCACTGTTGGATGCCAGGTGACTAAGGAGGGCCTTACGCAGCAGCTTAGTGGCTACTAGTCCTAAGGTGTCCCTGCTGCAGCTGTGGCGTAGACTTGCCTTATTTCCCTGGATTTGGTCTGTAAGAAGACAATGAGTCCAGTTGGATTCAGGTAGTTTAGCATGTGCACAGCATGCATAAGGTACTCGCAGTGGCAGCTTTGCACACGTGTTGTATCACAAAGTGACACCAGCATGGGAACCATGCAACAGCTGGTGTGGGTAGTGGGTTGCTTAGTTGCACAGATTTACTCAGGAGCCTGTACCTGTATTGTAAACCTACTGTCTGATCCCAGCACCTGGGACGACCTTACCTTACATGACAAAGAGCTTTCGGGGTATTGGGAATAAGTAATGCAACTTTTACTGAAAC
The DNA here is from genome assembly GCA_004363535.1 of Dasyprocta punctata. NCBI lineage: Eukaryota > Metazoa > Chordata > Mammalia > Rodentia > Dasyproctidae > Dasyprocta > Dasyprocta punctata. Next base: position 98,437 of record RJWM01004649.1, on the reverse strand, counting down.
GATTTAGGAAACAAATGATAAATGTGACAGAATGTGAATAATTCGTGACATCTGAATGTAGGGTACCATTTTTTAGTTTGAAATCGTTGCTGAGTAAAATGTTTCCATCAAAAGTACTTCAGTGACTTCCTCCTTGTTCTTCCCACATGAGCCTTAACATGACCAAGCAGCGTCAGCATGCTGGACTGGTGACCTTTTCAGCAGTATCAGCCTTCTTGCTTCCTGTCCTTGCAGTCCCTAGCTGCAGTGTCACAGCTCCGAGTCTTCAGGTCGATCATCCTGCCTGGTACATTCTTTGCCCTTTCTTCTTTGACAGTCATGAGACCACAGAAAGATGAAACAGAGAAGAATAAAACAAAACTCTTTCAACCATTAACGCTCTATACAAGGCAGAAATTAATAATACATCAGAGACTAAATACAATTTTAAATGCATTTTAAAATATTTAAATTCTTGACCTAGGAATAAATAACTGTAGGAAACAGATGTTCTCTCAGTTAAAGATAAGCATTTTTCTATATAAGGTATGTGTTATAAAAGTTTGTTTTAATAATAAGAAAAGAGAACTGACTGTAGGAGAATGTTGAGAATATTTCTGTATCCCGGTGCATTGGAGAAGGCCCAATTCACACTCAGGTAGAATAAAGTGATTTCTCCTTTGAATGCCTTCTCAGTGATGCCCCAGTTGGTAAGTCTATCTCAGAAAACAGTGTCCCACAGGTTTATATGACACACAACAGTGCACAGGGTAACCTTATATCACACACAACATTGCAACCTAAGGTACATTACATTGCCTACATAGATCAAGTTACACAGATTACATTACGTGCTGCATAATGTATGACTGCATACAACATTAGCTTATCCAAGGTCATACAAGGGTTTTGCTCAATTGCAAGGTCAAGGTCTACTTTCAATGGTCTGTTGAGCCCCTCTCCCACATTTCCACATGGGACAGCTCAGGTTTATTGCTTTTTCATCCTTCCTTACAGAACAAATCCTCACTGACTAAAAATATCCCACCTAGGGCATTGCTTTCTCCTATGTCCAATGCCCTACATACTATGAAGGGAGAAAATTATACTGCAAGCAAGGTATGTCTATATATAATTACCAGATCAGAAGACAGCTGAGAACCAACCCCCCAGAAGCAATTTAAAAAAAAAATCTTTCTTTCTCAATTTTATCCTGACTGTGCATTTGAGGTGTTCTAATCAGACAGAGCCCTTATTAATTTTCTCACAGGAAAAAATGTGTTCCCTCACCTTGCCCCATGCGTACCTATTGGCCATACTGTAAGAGCTTATGGGAATTCTTCAAACATGAGAGATTCCATGTTTCCATGGATTAACAGTGGAGTGTTGTATGACTATCTCCCTTTCTTCTCAAAGAAGGAGAAAAAGAATGTCTCTTCTGGTAAGAGGTGGAAAGAATCCCTGGGTGTTTCACTCTTAACTTTAGAATGTTAACTGTCTTTCCTGGCCATCAATGGTTTTTGTGACCCACAGAGTTCTACAGAGTCTGAGCTTCATACCTCCTGAAGGATAAAAGATTCTGGAAATAGTCATTCTTTTGTGGCCACCTTGGGTACTTGAACTGGGCACTTGCTCCGGGGTGTAGGAGAGGTTTTATTCTCTCTTTCTTCTCAGAATATTTCAGAGCAATTAACTAAGCAATGGTTACAGATTGGATTCTCATGGTATGAGTGAGACATCCAGGGAAGTTTTATTTTTCCACGGACGTGATAAAAAATTAAAAAGGAGACACAATGAAAGAGCTGGGCCATGCAGACAGTCTTTATGGAAAAATATCTTTTTAGCTCAGGGTTCGATGATGAAATGCAATTTTCAGGCATACTTTATGATTTATTAATAATAAAAATTAATATGTAAATATGATAGGGGTATTGCTAATGATTTGTAAATGTTAGAAATGATGTCATGTTTCCAAATTCCCTTTTTAATTATTGTATACCTGATTAAACTTTGCAAAAACATGTACCTTATCAACCTTGTAGTATATAAAAGAAACAAAACTTAAGTGAAATATAATTGATTTTTACTTGTTTAAACAAGGAGGCAAAAATTTTTTTAAATTCAATTCTTCTATGATATCTTTGTTAGCTGATCAGTGTGAATTTTGTCCTTTATTTTTCCTTTTATATTAAGTAGCTAGAGAAAACTTTCTTCTAGCTAATTAGGTATCCCCTCTCCTTTTCTGTTCTTTTGGCTTACAGAGAACAATGAGACTATTATTCTTGGTTTACTATTGTAAAATATTTTGGATGACAATCCACAAAAAAGGAGAAAAGACATAAAAGGGTTATTTGTATGAAACGGAAGTCTAGAGAAATGGGTGAAAATATATCAGTACACATTTGAGAACTTTCTTATGACTAAATGATCACACGTGATAAAATGTAATTATTGTAAGTTTGAGAAAGTCCAAGGAACAAAATGTATATTGCTAGTTGCAGAAATAGAGGTTAAATGTAATTCAAAATTGAGCATATTTTGGAAAATTAAGTATTTATAGTCCTACAAGTGATTACTAGTATACTATGAGAGACATGTTAGAGTATTTTGAAATATCAGTTAGAAATTAGAAGTCAAAACAAGTAGGAATAACTAAAATTCCATTCATAGTTGTGATTTCTGTTCTGAATTATGTTTGAATATTTAGGTAAAGCCTTTAAAATGTTAGTCGATATTGATCAAACAATTTGGGGGTACCTTAGATCAGAATACATTCTAGAACCCATTGTAATTCAAATATTTTGGAGGTAAGGGTATAGCTAAGTGGTAAAGCACTTGTCTAGAATGTTCAGAGGTATAATCTGTAGCACTAAAAAAATTCAAATATTTTGTCAAAAAATACTTATTCTTTTGAAAATGGAATTTACATTGTATTACACATGGGGTGTAATAACAGTGCTGTATATTTTTAAACAAGCCATGTGTATTGGCTGATACTGTGTCCCACCAAGTCCTCATACACTTTTGATGGGGCTGAGTCTGGCATTTGTGATTGGTTTGTTGTCTAGCACTGGGATTGGTGATGTGAGTGCTGCACCTGCCCAGGGGTGGAGCTGACATGCAGTGTAAGGGAGGCAGGTCTTCCTCTTTCTTTCTTCTGCTCTCTCTCTCTCTCTCTTTCTCTTTCTCTCATTCACCAGTGCACCTTGCTGTTTGGTGGCTGCCATGAACAGCAGACCCTCCACGCCATACTGCCTTGGAGTCAACTGAGTATGGACTGAAACTCCCAAGAAGTGTAAGAAATAAACTTTTCCTTCCCTAATTTTAGGCATCAGGTATTCTGTCTCAGCAACAAGCAAAAAGTAACCAAGGCAGAGTTTGGTACCAGAGGAGTGGGGTTGTTGCTGTGATTAAACCTGACCATGTGGTTCAAGAGCCTTTGGAAATGACTTATGGGAAGAGTTTGGAAAGGTTCAGAGATGTCGCCTGAATACATAGAGCTGGAACAGCTTAGGTTGTTCTGTATGGGAGATTCTGGTCAGAGATCAGAAGACCAGAAGGCTGATAGAAAGCCTGCCAGTAAAGACCAGGTTTGGGAGGTTTCTGCTGGGAAGAAGGACTGCACAGGTTGTTGGACTCCACACGATGTGTGTCATGGCTTGGCAGAAAGTTTGTCTGCATTCTGCCCATGCCCAGAGACTTTGCCTGAGCCCTAGACTAAGGGCAGAGGACTGATTAGTCTAAAAAATGAAATTACAAGGCAACCAAATGTTGAAATGGTGGCTTGGCTGTTGTTGGGGGCTTTTAGTCAGATTTATGTTGTGAATCAAGAGCAAAGAGCACAGCATGGTGATTTAAAAGGTGAGTTTGGTCAGGAAGCTGTGGACTGTAAAGATAAGGCTGAGATCTTGATTGCTGAGAAGGAACAAAGGAATAAAAAAGATGGCCCGGGGGCATCACAGGAAGGAGCAGGCCACACCCTTTGCAGACTCAGGCCTTCAAAAGTGAAAGAGTTTGTTCAGAGGAAAAGCTGCAGAGCGCCATGTTCCAGAGAGGTGATGGAGGCCACAGGAGGTTTCAAAAGGGTTGTGGCTGCACCAGGTTCCAGAATGGTGGCAGCCACACCACATTCCAGAATGGTGGTGGCATAGAGAAGCTGTTCCTCACAATCAGGTTCAGGGAACTCAGCGATCCAAGCAGTCAATCCCTACAGCCAAGAGAGAGAAAAACTTGGCTACTGTTCCAGCTGGCAGTGGACCTTGGCAGCATCCATGTAGCACTGGTTCTAAGTGCAAGAAAAATGCACAGCTTCCACTCCACCTGCAGAGAGCAATGTGTAAAAATGTAAGGGTGAAGCCATGGAGCATGGATCATCCAAGGAAAACTATGAAAGTTAAGACCCCTAAAAGTGCCACAGGGGTGGAATCACTCAAGCCTTTTGGAGCTTGCAACCATATTGCTTCAGACGCTGAGGGGAGAACTCCAGGACTTAATGTTTGCCCTGCTGGATTTTGGACATGCTTCAGTTCCAATGCTTTGTATTTCCATTTGTAACTTTTGGAATGGTAATGTTTATCTTGTGCCTTTGTATTTTGGAAGTGTTTAGCTTGTTTTCATTTGTACGGGGGTTATAGCTCAGCATTTGCCATACATCTCGGAGGAGATTTGGGACTTGGACTTTTCAACAGTGCTGAAACTGTTAGGACTTTGGCAACTCTTGGAGAGGGACTAAATGTCTTATATATTAAGGATGTACATGAGTCCTTGGGGGTCCAGGGGTGGAATGTATTGGTTGATACTATGTCCCACCAAGTCCTCATACACTTTTGATGGGGCTGAGTCTGGCATTTGTGATTGGTTTGTTGTCTAGCACTGGGATTGGTGGTGTGAGTGCTGCACCTGCCCAGGGGTGGAGCTGACATACAGTGTAAGGGAGGCGGGTCTTCCTCTTTCTTACTTCTGCTCTCTCTCTCTCTCTCTCTCTCTCTCTCTCTCTCACTAGCACACCTTGCTGTTTGGTGGCTGCCATGAATGGCAGCCCTGCCACACCATGCTGCTTTGAACTGAAACTCCCGAGAAGTGTAAGAAATAAACTTTTCCTTCCCTAATTTTGGGCATCATGTATTTTGTCTCAGCAACAAGTAAAAAGTAACTAAGACACCATCATTCACCAATTAACTGAAAACAAATTGAAATACGTTAAATTACCTCTTTGTTATAAGGTGTTTTGTGCAAATGGAAAGCTTGGTGTGTAGCTGTTACAAGCAACACTCAGACTCTATGGAGAAGTGAATAGAAGTTGGGAGGAAAGACCAGGTGTTTTGAATATCTATCTTCTGTTTCCTGTAAACCTTTGTTGACCTTACATTAATTACTCTTTCCCCAGTTAATTGATAAAATATCACTCCTCCTATGTAGTTTGTTTGGAAAACCTGTGTGGTGATACAATCATTACATTTTCTCATTGTGATGTATGTTTTAAAAAATCCACTACTAACAGAGAACTCTAAACTGTCTGATAAAATCATTCCCAAAGATGATTCGGTTTTAAACTGCATTTAATGCTGGAGTGAAACATATCTCATATCCAGGAAAGTCATTCTGGTGATGAAGGCCTTTGAAGCTTAAAAGAATGCTTGGCTACTAGAATTAGACTCTATGAAGGTAATTGAGCCAAATGGTGGTTTTATTCCCAAGTGAAATTACTTCCACTGCACAGAGGATAAGGCATCAGAAGATTTATCTGACATTCCTGATACCTCAGCAGTGACACTTATATTGAATGACACATTTGACATAAGGGAAGGATCATTTCTCCTTAGAACACTCTATATTTGTTAATTAAATGATCACTGCAGGATGCATCCACTTTATGAATATGAAGTACTAGCCCAGTAAAGGGTTCATATTTATCTGCCATCTTTTATTATAAAAGATTTTTAAAGGTTCAGTGAGCCCATTTTACATTGCCACTTGACATATTTAGGGATTGCTTTATTTAGCATTGAACATTGTATTTAAGTAACTGTGTTAGGTTCAGGGTACAACACAGTAAATGCAACAGCCTTTATCCTTACTTGTGGAGGTTGTTTTCTCTTAACTAGACACACATTGCCTGCGGAATTCTGTACAATCAAACTTCTTGGTATTGGGCCACAGTAATCACTCATATTTCTCTTAATGCTCTATTGACAATTCCTGACATGCTATATGCTTAAATTTGACCATCATTGATTTCTGTTTCTGGCTTGGCACTATTATTTAAACTCAGTGAGATTTCTAAATAGCAGAGCATAATTCCCAAACTATGTTTTTCTCAAAAATATAAGCTCCATAAGGACAGAGATTTTTTTTTTTATTTTAAAGACAGTAAATTCCAACAAAACAAAACAGAACAAAGCCAATCAAAACAAAGCAGCAAAATTGGTACAGAACTTCAAAGCAGGATACTAGGAAAACAGTAGTGACTTCCATAGTATAGCTTGTTATCTTCACAATAGTTATCCATTCCATCAGGTGTAGCAAAATTAAATCAAAAACAAAAGAGAATAAAACCAATCAAAACTGAATATTGAATAAAGCAAAACAATGAGCACAAAGCAAAACAGTGAGAACAATATTGGATTTGAAAGACAAGATAGAAGGAAATCCCCCGTATTTGCTATATTGTATACTGTCATCCTCCCAACACATGCTCAGATCGCTGGCCCCAGGCCTGCAAAATCAACCAAATGATACAAGCATTTAGTTGCTTGATGCACCTTATCTAAGCCTGTCCTCTGAACCAACGGGTTGGTTGTGGGGCTGGCGAGGCAGGGGCCTGAGTCTCAGCCCTCGCACTGGTAGGCTCACAGGATGTGCTAACTTTTCTCTTCCTGGAAGCCATGCAGCTTGCACAGCTTAGCAGAAAGGCTGGCTAGTTGGCTTCTTGTTGGATCCTCCCAGTGGGGACAGAGATTTTTGTATATTTTATCCACTATGCATCCTAATGGTTCAGGTAGTGCCTGATACATAGTACAATCATGTTTAGATTGACTAAATTAACAGCATAGATGAGCAAAAGAAAAGATATATATACTTACAATAATATGACCATTGAAATAACGTAAAGTGAACAAATGATAAATAGTATGACATACAGAATAAATTTCACAGACTTACTAAAAACTGGGAAATATCTTGTAAGTTTCTCATTTTAATAGACACTTGCCTTATGCCATCTAGTTTCTTATGTTGGGAACATTCTCACATAAATGTCTCATTTTTTTACACACAGACAACACACACAAACACAAAATTATCAAACTAGTGGCTATTTTTATGTGAAACAATATGTTAGAGCAAATAAATGCTGAAACTGTCAAAAAGAATTTTATCCAAAGGAAAAAGTGTATGCATTAAATAAGAATTTATAAATGACTTTAAAAGCCTAACTTTGTGAATAAAATTTCTAATTTATCATTTTCAATAATTTGATCTTCATTTGTACAGTGACTTTATAACTCTTCTGGTAGCTGTTACTGAATAGATTATATTTAGTTTATATATAGATCAGTATTGTGAAATAAATATATAGAGTATATATAGATCAGTATTATGAAATAAATAAATCTATAAGAGAGATGAATTTTTCTGATTTATGCAAAAATACTGACTGGGTCACTGCCTAGTTCTTCAAGTGTTTCCTACTAAAAATAATACTTGCTGTAGAATTTTAAAAATACTGTTTATGTGGTTAATGGAGTTTTCTTCTATGGGTCTTTTGATAATATAAAAAATAATGAGTGAATAATCTTTGGTCCTAAGATTTGATCAAACTCATCTGCAAAATCCATCTAGCCTCTGACTTTTTCTTTGGGATAAGATTTGCAAAAACAAATTATCTCAATTAGTTTTTCAATTCTAAACTATAGATTTTTAGGACTAGGAGTTTGGCTCAGCAGCTTAAGCACCTGCCTGGCAGGTGTGAGGTTGTGAGTTCGATCCCTGGTGCCGCACACACACACACACAAAATAAATAAATAAATAAAATAAACTATACATTTTTATGATCAGCGTTTATATTTAGTAATTTTCTAGGAATTTGCTTATTTCATGTAAGTTTTTTTTAGATAGATGGGCATTGAGATGGTCAAAATTTCCTCTTGCCTCTGTATTTTATGACATGAATTGAAGGTAAATTGACTTACAATGGACTCCACATACTTCAAGTGCACAGCTCATAAATTTTGACATATGTTTACCCCTTTGATACTCATTACTGCAGTCAAGGTAATAAATATTTCCCTTGCTTCCCAAAGATGTGTGTCTGCAGGGGACTAGCGTGTCAATTTGGGGGAAATTCTTGCTATTTTGATTGCCATTGCCTCATACTTATAAACCAATTTGGGGAGAATGCTGCCTTAATGACACTGAGTTTACCAACTCATGGTCATCACGACAGCTTTCCATTTATCTAAGTCTGTCTTTGTCAGCACTCTTTGTAGTTTTCAGTGTAAAACTTTTGAAAATATTTTGTTAGATTTATTCCTAAGTAATGTTTGTGATGTCACTGCAGTGCATTTTTAAAATCTGATTTTCCAACATTTTTGCTACTAAAGTATAAGAAAACAACTAATCTTTCCTAAATTTACTTGTTAGTACTTGTAGTAGTTTTAGCATCTCCATTAGAACTATATTATCTCAAATAGCAATGGTTTTATTTCTTTTTTCTTATTTTTATGTCTTTTAAATTGCCTTACAACATAAGCCAGAACCTTCAGTACTATGTTAAATAGAAGTTGCAGATGTGAACATCTTCACCCTGTTCCCCATTTTAGAGATACATGTTTAGTTATTTACCATTACATGTGATATTATCTATCGGCTGTCATTTTGAGGTAGATTTGTGCTGATCCTAATTTGCTGAGTGCTCTTTCCCTTTTATCATAAATGCTTGTTGAATTCATCTAATGTTTTTTCTTCATCTATTGAAAAATCTATATGCATTTTTCCTTCATTCTATTAGTATGGGTGACTTGCATTTGTAGCTTTTTGAATACCTCATCAACTTTACATTCTCTGGTAAATTCAACCTAGTCATAAGTTCCTATTTACAAGGTGGAATACTGGATCTGCCTTGTAACACGTTAAAAGGTTTTCTGCATCTATATTTATGAGCAGTATTTGTGTCTATTTTTGATAATGTCTTTGGCATTGGTATTAAAATCATTTTCTTTAATCTTTCTTAAACATAAAAAATGTTTGTGTCAATCTTTTATTTGAATGTTTCGCAGAATTAATGACTAAAACCTATGTGGATCTGAAGTTTTCTTTCAGGTTTGTCTTTTGTTGGTCTGTCTTGGTAAATGTATTATAGGAACTGGAGAAGAATGCACATTCTGCAGGTGTTGAATACAGTGTTCCATAAACTCAATTCTAGGTAATTAATGACATTGTTCAGATCTAATCTTTGCTGATGCTTCATCTAGTTCTCTTGTTAATTGCTGAGAGAGTGGTATTAATATTTCACTGTGTATATAGAAATTTCTATTTGTCTTCAGAACTCTTTCATCTTTTCCTTCTTATAATTTGGAATTCTTTTATTAGGAACACACATTTATAATTATCACAAGTTTCTAATAATTATATTTTTTATGATTACTGTTTTTCTTTATCATTGGTATTGAACTTTGTATTGAAGTCTATTGCGTTTAATATTACAACAGCTGCTCTAGTTTTCTTACATGCAGTTATGTTTAAATATGTTATATATACTACTATATACTTGGAACATATTTGCATATTATATTAAATATGTTCCTTACAGGAAGCATGTATTTGGTTCTTTTTAATATTTTCTCTCCATTTCTGCCTTTAAAAAGTGAAGTATTTAGTCCAATAACATTTGATAAAAATGTTGTTATATTAGGTGTGTCATATCATTTACTTCATTGCTCTCCTCTGCTGTCTCATTTTTCTTTTCTTGTTGGCACCATTTTCCTGCTTCCAAGTTTTGTTCTTCTTAAGATTGCTTTGCTATTTGGGATCATTTTTGATTCCATATGAATTTTAGGAACATATTTTTCTTTCTGTTAAAAATTGCATTAGAATTTTGATAGAGATTACATTGAATGCACTTAATGAGTTCTTAATTTCAGATTTTATTCTTATGTTCTGAAATTTCTATGTGTTCTACTTTTATAGATATAATTCCTCTTTTCTTTCTTTTTTTCTTTTTTTCATTTTTTGGTACCAGGAATCAAGCTCATGACCTCATGCTTGCTAGGCAATTGCTGTGCCACTGAACTATATTCCCAGCCCCTGTAATTCCTCTTTTCCTTCAGGTCAAGTGTTTTACCTTACTTCTGGGTTCATATTTGTAATAGCTGCTTTAATGGGTTTTGTTAGCTAATTCTAATAATTTGCTCATCTTGGGATTGTTTATTTCTGTGAGAATGGCTTACATTTATCTCCTTTTATATATGTTGAGTAATTTTGAATTTTACAGTATTTTTAATGTTCTTCAGTATAGGCTATGGATTTATCTCCAATCCTCTGGATAATGTTCATATTTTTGTTTTAGAAGGCAAGAGACACAGGTTTGTTCAGTGAGTCTTGTCTCTTATTCCTTGTGTGGCATTAAAATCACAGGTAGATTGTGGTTTTATTCTGGTTTGAATGTGTTTCATACATGAATAGTTCAGGAAATGGGCGGATATTTGTTTGAATTCATATGTGCAATTATGGGGCATTCTCTTTTTAAATTGAACTCTTTGTATCTAAAGTTTTAGATAGATCTCCTTCTGTCTCAAGTTCACAGGAGCTTTCCCTGACTCCACTAGCAAGAATGACAGTGGTTTGTATGGAAGAATTAGCTGAGGGGGCAGCTCTTCTCCAAGATCGTGTCTTATTTTGGGGTAAGTTCATCTAAGGAAAAAGCTCAATGGAATTCATTCTCATGTAGATTGAGTCTTCAAATGTTGGTTCCCTTTTAAACTTCCTTTTGGTTTATTTTGGATTTTTTTCTAGGATTTAAAGATGAAATCAGTAAGAGAAATGCAACACAGGAGGTTTGTTCCACTGTGTATAATCTTCCTTGGTCTCATACATCTGCCTCATCACCCCCACCTGTGAACAATTGATAAGTCACTTCTCAACCTGCAATGATTTTTACCTGCATAGTCCTTCATATAAAGCAGAATTCATGTTTTCCATGATATCTTACCAAGTCACACTAAAGAACATCTGTTAATCTCAACAGCAGTTTTCTTTACCATACCCTTATTTTGATTTAATTTTCATAGCACTATAGATACTTTTAGGTATATATCAGTTATTCCATAGATATGATAGACTTCTCAGAATTTGTAAAATACTTCCCTTGTAAAACACAAATTTTATTAAATTGGACATGGGTCCAAAGTCCTCTAGTTTATTCTCTTTCTATGGCATCTTAAATTTCTTCTTTTTGAATTATTCTTAGACAGTCCGTGTAATTTTCTGAATAATAAATGTAAAGCTTTCTCTCACCTTCTTCAGCATCAGCTACTGTTTCAAAAAGTTAAATGAAAATGCAAATAAATTGAAATTTTCAGACTTATACCTACACAATGAAAAAAAAATCTGCTTAAAATCAGAGAAAATGAATGATTGTATATATTTGTGATATCTGAATTTTCATATGGAATTTGAATGTAGAAATTAAAACCAATGAGTAAATTATGAAGATGTTTGCCTTTGGTTTCCTTAGGTCAGAGAAAAAAAAAAGGAAAAAAGAAAAATGAAGTTAAATGTTATAAAAATCTGTCTGATTTAAAAGCTATAGAACTACATATTGAAAGTGTTTCCATGAGATCCACCTCTGTTAGCCAGCTGCCACTGTCAGAAGGCTTACTTCCTGTGGGCAGCTAGCATGGGCAGGGAGATGCAGCCATATAAGCCCTGTGCACTCATAGGCCATCATTGGAGATCCTTGCTTCCTTCAGGCAGCCGGTACTCACCAGGAAAATCAGACAAACACACCTCTGTGTGCCTGCCACCATTGGGGGAGTCCCAGTACAGACATGCAGGCTGAGCGAAGAAGCAGCCTTACTACCATGCACCCCTGGCCATCAAGGAAGCCCCAGGATAGCTGCATGGGTCTGCAGAAGATGGCTCCATTCCTTGTTACCTGCCTGGGAACCTGGAATCAGAGAAACCCAGGTGTCTGTCCCATCTCCCTACACAGTGTGTGGTGGGGGGGCAGCCAACATGGGAAGTGCCTGGGACCCCACAACTGGCTTGTTGGGAGGAACCCAGGAGAATGTCCAAAAGAGGGAGAAAAAGGCAATCTCAGACCTCCAGCCCACACAGAACAAGTCTGAGAGATATAGTCATGGAAGAAATTGGAAGTCACACACCTGAAATGTCTGAGAGGATAGCCACTGAAGTAAAGAAACAAATTCATGAGACTGTTAAAGTAATCAGATCAGAAATAATGTCTCAGGTAAAAGAAGAAATCACAAGCAAAATGAAAGAATTTCTGAGCGTATCTAAAGAAGACATAGATTAAAAAAGAGGAGCATAGGAAAATGATGGAAACCTTAAATGAACAATGTAGGAAAAAATTACAATGCATGAAACAGATTCAAAAAGATATTCAGGAAATTAAAAAGTTGATAGAAAGCTGGCAAAACAGCTTGAAACAGACTGAAGACAGACTTTCAAACCTTGAAGACAGGATCACAGCTAGTGATCATGAAAGAAAAGATTTTTTAAAAATAACAAGGAGCCAGGAAATAACAATTTGATGGCTGCAAGATGACACAAAGAAAAAGAATTTAAGAGTTTTATCAGCGAAAAAGTAGGGGTCAACACAAATGAAATAAAAAGACTATTTACAGAAGTGAGAGCAGAAAACTTCACAAACATGGGAAAATGATCTGGCATGGATAAGGAAGGCATCTAGAACTCCTACTAGCCATAACCACAGTAAATCTACACCCAGACATATAATAATCAAGATCCCACAAATTCAGCACAAGAACAGAATATTAAAAGCTGTTAGAAGAAAAAGATCATCTATAAAGGAAAACCAATGAGAATCACAGCAGACTTCTCAGCACAAACCATCAAGTCAAGAAGTGTTTGGAATGAAGTGTTTCAAATCCTAAAAGAAAACAACATCCAACCCAGACTGATGGACCCTGCAAAACTTCTTTCAATATTGATGGAAAAATAAGATACTTCCATGATAAAAAAAATAACTGAAGGAATTCATGACCCCCAAACCAACCATACTGAGAATATTGAAGGATATTCTAGAGATAAAAATGACCATGTTTCCAGGAACAGCAGTAGAGGAGGATCGTCAAATGAGGCAGGCAGTTGAATGAAGGGGAAAAATGGAGGGCCAACAGCAGGAGGATAGCATGGCAGAGACGAACCAATGCATGCCAGTTGTAACCATTAATGTAGATAGCCTCAATTCAGCAATAAAAAGAAACACAGGGAGAGTGGATCAAGAAACAAGATCCATCAATATACTATATTCAAGAAACACATTTAACTTGAAAGGAAATTCATGGACTGAAAATCAAAGAAGAAGAAACAATTGTTCCACATGACAGGAGAACAGAAAAAAGCAAGAGGAACTTGCCCATCAACCACAGAATGAATAAGAAAAATGTGGTATTTTCATACAAAGGAAAACTGCCCAGGTATAAAATAGTATAATATCAAGGCTCTTGTAGGTAAATGGATGCAACTGGAGATCATGTTCATGGATGAAATGGTTTGAACTCATATGGGTGAACACCAAGTTATCTCCCTAGCATAGAAACCTGAAGGAGTTAGTGGGATCCAAAAAGCACAATAGATATTATGAAAGTGATAGGGAGGAAACACCTAGGAGGGGAAGGTGGTAATCACTGTTAATTTCTTATTGCTGTGTCTTGAACTCTTGTATCATTTTCATAATTTTGTTAGGTTTGGTTTTGTTCTGTCTTGTTTTGTTAGATTTTACTGTGTGTGATGGTATGGGTAGCTATTTTGAAGATAATGGGATGTATTATGGTAACCATTGTTGATTTCCTATTACCTGGTTTTGAAGTCCTACACTGCTTTCATTCTTTTGTTTAACTGATTTTATTGTTTTGTTTTGTTTGATTTTATTATGTGTGATTGTATGGACAGCTATTTTGAAGAAAGCAAGACATTATGGTAGTCATTGTTGATTTCTTATCATGGTGTTTTGAAGTCCTATAATGCTTTTATTCTTTTGTTTTGATTGGTTTTATTCCCTTTTGTATTATTTGATTTTATTATGTGTGATAGTATGGATGGCTACTTTAAAGAAAACAAGAGACATTACAGTAGCCATTGTTCACTTTCCATTATCTTGTTCTGAAGTCCTGTAATGCCTTCATTCTTTGGATTGATTGGTTCAATCTCTTTCCTATTGCTTGATTTCATAATGTGTGAAGGTATGGACAGATATTTTGAAGAAAACAAGAGACATTGTTTTAGACATGGTTGATTTCCTATTGTCTTGTTTTCAAATTCAGTAACACTTTTATTGTTTTGTCTTGATTGTTTTGCTTTGTTTGATTTTATTGTGTGTGATGGTATGGACAGCTATTCTGAAGAAAAGGAGAGACATTGTGGTAGCCATTGCTGATTTTCTATTGTCTTGTTTTGAAGTCCTGTGTTGCGTGCATTGTTCTATTCTGAATTGTTTTGTTTTGTTTTGTTCTGTTTTGTTTTGTTTTGTTTTATTTTCTTTAAAGTAAGATAAATTAAATAAAATAAAAAATTGTTTGCATGAAAAGTTGTTAGACAACAGAGATGACTAAAAACTACCATTTGATGTTGATTATATTCAGTAGATAGGACATCACCTGATATAGCATACTTTTTTAAATGTCTTCAGAAGAAGGATTCAACACTTTCAAAACTTCCTCTTTTATAGTATCTCTTATATTCATCCATAGATGAGGCTAAGGAGTGACAAATATTTCTGAAATGAAGAAAACAACCTGTAAACATTTTAGGTTCATTTACTTCTTATATAGAAAGGCAGTAAATTTTGCAGGGCTTATACTGACAATCCTTTTTACATTAAAAGAAAAACTCCCTTTCCTGTGTTCATAATAAAGTCAAACTTGCAGTGTTTGGAGTATCACGGACCATGACTCTGCTTTGACTACATACATTTGGGAAGGACTGAGAATGAGGTATTGTGCAAATACTTTCTTATTCACTTTTCTTCCCAGAGTGGTGTGAAACCATGTCTGGTAGAACAGAACCTATAGGTTTGTAATTATACCAATGGCTTATAATGTTTAGCTTCATAATGCTCTGGGAAGAGTCTCTCTGGCTCCATATGGTTGGTGTGCCCCAGTCACCTGGGCACCCTGCCAGCGTCACTTTAGTTTAAATGAACAGGGCAGCATCACTACCCAAGGTCCAAAAGATCATCAAACATATGTGCAGTCAGTGAAGCATGTTACTAAGAAAACAAGCAACATCTGAAGATGGAAGTGAATGACAACCACAGAATTAAACAAGTACAGGGAAAATTTCTGAAATTGTGTAAATTATATTTGTGTGTTCATACATATATCCCTCAATGTATTATATTTCTATTATATATATGTATATATATATACATATATATGTATATATATATATATATATATTCTATATCTATATATCTCTGAAAAGGTACATATAGTTAGGAGACAAAAAAGAAGAAAGAATTTTTTTCTCTTATAGGCAAAGAAATTGGCCGAGGCACATGCTTTCATCTTTAATGTGAGTGGAAGAGCTTAATATATTTTCAGGGAGAAGTATATATTTTTTTTTCTTAAAAAGCAGTATCTTATCAGGCATACACTTTTACCAGAGAAAATGAATCAAACTTCCACTTAAAATTCAGTGTATGTGGTAGGGAATACAGATTTGATTATCAACAAAATTTCCTGCAAATTGTAAATCTCAATGAACTTAGCACGGTATTTTTGGTCATTTTAAACACCTCCTCTTCTCCCTCTCCTTTTTTTGTTTTTTGAAAAAAGACTTCTTCAGTCATGTATGATGGAATTATTCATGATGTAAGCATACCATCTGGACAGTTTCTTTGTTATATATACATTATTTACAATGTCAAATTCCATTGTACAGTCTAAACTTTCATGAAAGAGAATTTCTGTGACAAAGAGTTTCTGTGATAAGTGCCTACTGTGTAAAACTACTTTTTGTTTGACTTACAGTCAGTTCACATGTGAATATGGACCACCTTGGGAATGGGCACAGTGATGAAGATACAGTATTACTTTGGCTATGTTAACACAGAACCAAGCACACAGTAGGTGTTAATATAAAGTTGAACTGGAGATATTTTTATAAGAAGATTATTTTCATCAAGGACAGGTAGGGAGAAAGTACATTAGCCATATACATTTTTTTTTTGTAATGCCAATAGTGTATGGACTGAGTGAAAATATTTTCTGTGAATTTAGGAAAGATGTAATTTTTATCATCTTATAAGTAAAAGATGTTGGCCCAGAGGATCTTTCAATTTTTCCAGTATAAGTAAATTTGCATTTTTTATTAGTACAGGTTTCCAGCACACAATAAACACAGTCATCCCAGGGCATTTGTAGCTGCGTATAGCACTGCTGAATTCTTTTTTGTTAAATCCCTTTCCTCTCCCCTCCCTCCAAACTTTTTTCCCCTCCTCATTTACAACATCTCTATTTCCAGTTTTTCTTCTTTTCTTTCTTTAAATTCCTTTTCCCCTCGTTCTTGCCCCTCCCCCATTTGTTGTTCCCCTTCCCATTTGAACAAATTTTTCCTACTTCTAGCCTCTATTTTGCTTGTCATTTATACTTTTGAGTTTCTCACACAAGAGAAATAATGTGATATTTAAACTTGTGTGTTTGATTTGTTTCACTTAGGATTATGATCTTGAAGTACATTTATTTACATGAAAATGTCTCAAATTTTTCTTTCTTTACAGCAGAGTAGTTTTCCATTGTATATAAATACCACATTTTCTTTACGCATTCATCTGTTGATGAGCATATGGGCTATTTCCAAGATTTAGCTATTATATATGGTGCTTGTATAAATATGGTTACATATGCATCACTGTAGTGTTGACTTTGACTGATCTGGGAAGTACCTAAAAGGGGAAATAGCTGGGTCACATGGAATTTCTAGTTTTAACTTTTTGAGGAATCTCTATACAGATTTCCATTGTGGTTGCACCAATTTGCATTTCTGCCAATTAACTTTTCACATATTGTTTTTATATACAAAATTATTGAGGTGAATATAAATATGTCTTATGCATTAAAAACCAACAAAATTATATTCTAATTTGGACGGCCAACTTTCTTTGCTTAATAGTAGGAGGAATTAAATAACAGTAAAGAGCTTAGGAGACAATTAGTTGCAAAATTCTAGAGACATTTGATCATAAATTTGAGCGGTTTCAATAGATTAGAGTTCATATATGTACGTACACATCTAAGTAATTTCTTATTTACTAGTTTATCATAAGCACTTTCTCACTGTAAGTTACAACACCCTCATAGTCTTAGAATGTTGGATTAAATTTACAGATGAAGGAATTAAGACTTGAACCTCAAAACAGCACTAAAGTTCAATCTGTTTCTCAGTGCACACACATGCAGAACACTGAGACGTGGCACTGAAAAACTTAATAGTTTGCAATTTGCAACTAACGATTTTTCCTTTGGGTCATCCTCATTTTTTCAAGCATTGTCTTGTTATCCTCATCTATCATCATGCCCAGTGTATATATCCTTTTTATTCTAGGGATCACAAATGTCACTAAGGAAGCATATTCATAATTTCATGTTCCTGACATTTTCTTAGTTAGATTTCCTAATGAGTATGATGGAAAAAACGTTTCCCTACTATATAAAGTTGTTGAAAATATATATAATCTGTAGTTTCTTCCCCAACATTGGTTAAAATAATGGCAGTTAAATGCTAAATCTACTCTGGCATTTTCTCTGGACCGTTGAAGTTTTTACTTGGTTTTTCTTAGTGTCTTCATCTTTCATTGTCTCTTTAGCTCAATGGAAGAATATCATAGAAACTTAGAGGCCATTAATTTCTCTTCGTTAAGCCTCTTGTCTAAGTTCTTTAAACAAATAATTTAAAACTTGAGCCAACTGTTTAGAAATTGTTTCTAATCAAGTGATTCAACTTTTGCCTTAATAAGAAATTTGTGCACAGACTGTTCTTTGAATTCCAGTCATAAAAGTGCTTATGAGAGACTGTTGTTCTTGTACCTTAGGCCAAAAGTCATTCTAACTGTTTACAAGTGCAGACAAAAATAGATAAGGGCTGCACCTTAAGTTCACATATGGTATTTTATAAGTAATATTCTTTTATTATTTTATTTGACAATTATTGAACATCAGGCAGTGTGGTAGGCTCTAGAGATACAATGGGAAACATGGTACATTTTCTTGCATGGTATGCATTTGAATTGTCATTTGTAAACCCCACTAGAATTCAAGTCTTACGAGATCTGGGTATTTTGTGTTATTTATTGCTATCTCAAGCTCCTAGGATAATGCTTGGGACATAGTTGTTTACTAAATATCTGTTGACTGGGTGAGTAACACAAGCAAGTAATAATAGCAATGTATTAGAGGAAACGATCAAAGGTAAATAGTAATAAAATAGATGAGATTATTTTCAAATTATGATTCTTGCTATGAAAAAAAATCCTTAAGTGACCAAGAAAATGAAGATAGAGATTCTTCAAATAGCATGGTCAGAGAAGGAGTTTCCAAAGGGATGACACTTCCTTTCTTGAGAACCAAAAGTCTCAGCAAAATGAGGACAGGAATGAGCCACAGGAAGAGGAGAGAGGATTGTTGTAGCCTGAGCCAACACACAGAAAGCCCGAGGAGAAACCTTGGCCTGCTCATGAACTGGACAGGGGAGGGTTGGCAAGAGAGCGTGAAGGACACAGAGCCACAACATGAGGCCAGTTATTCAGGGGCCTCACCTTGTAGCCCCGGTAAAGGAGGGGATGCTTGTGCTGAGGCAGTAGGATGCCATTCACTATGGCTGGCTATCAACCTGTTACATGCTTGTTTTGCTTGCTGACAAAATCCCTGTTTTGTTGAGGGCAGCAGTGTTACTAAAAAATGAACCAACGGACAAGATTCACTGTAATCCTCAGGCTTTCTAGATGTAGGAGAGCCCTGTGGTGTCTATCTAATGACACAAAAGTGGAAGATGTTTGAGTGGTGCTTCAGAGACATTTTGTTTTCAGGTAATAGATGCAACTGACTGTTCCATGGTTATAATTCTGTCCTACTCTGAGAACTTGTGATGCTGGAAACTAAAGCCATCTTCTCTCTTCTGATGATGGGAAAGGGAATAAATAATTGCAGAGGAGTCAATCAATCCTGTCATCTTTTAGCTGTTGAACCATATGAGAGACTTTGCCAGTATGAAAAACTGTGATGTAAGAGAAACAAATCTTATATTTAAAGCAACCAGTAGTCAGATTTTGTCTTGCTTAAAGCTCTGTGAATTTTGGACGGGTACAGTGACATATGGGCAAAAGCTGCCAGTTCAAAGGACTGCACCGAACATGAATTAAAGAGGGAAGGATGTTTGATAGAAAGATGCCTTGTAAAGACAGGAAGAGATTAAATTAAACAACAGGAATTGTTCTTGATTTGGAGAAAAAATGGATTCAAAGGATGGGGGAACAGACATGCTGGGCTCTTCGGGTTTCTCAGCTTCAGCTTCATCAGCTGTGAAATGAAAGGGCTCGGACAAAATGACCTCCAAAGTTCCATTTAGTTCTCAAGTCTATGCTTATAATAATAGTCCTATTCTTTCTGTGAGTCTGGATGTTCTATAAATGCAGGGACATTGATTCCTGGATGTGAAGAGGAGAGTGTCTGTAGCCTCAGTTTTCTTCCTAAAATCAATGAGAGTTGACTAGAGGAAGCCCTGGGAGCCAGCAAGGGTCAGACTGAAATTGTACAACATGAATTATTCATGGCTTAGGGCTTCAGTGCTCTGGTTTTCCTCCAAAAGTTCTCTTGGAGAGGATCAGAAGTGGAGGGTGAACTGCATAGGGGACTCTGACAAACTGTGGAAAAAGGTGCGGGGTGGAAATGTATGTCTATAAAGAAAAGAATAAAAAGTATCAACATTTCTGAGTTGTGTCTACAGTTTTACAGGAAAAAAAACCTGATATATTCTTCTGTGAACTTCTAGTTTAAATGTTTTCCTTTTTCGTCATTTTTCTTTTATTTACTGGCATTTACACTTGCCTATAAACTTCTGCTGGTTACGTGCTGTAAATATTGTCTCCTGTTCTATAATTATTTTTATAACTTTTAATGGGCATATCATTAATTATTACATAATTTGATTTATGAAAGTATTTTATTATATTTAGTGCTTGTGATTCTAAGAACTTGCCGGTCTTTTTTAAATGATTATATCATATTGTCACCTAGATTACTTTTATCATTTTACCATATATATGTAATACATATTACATATGAATTACATGCAGATGAATTGCATATATCTATATGTCTACATCCATGCATCTGTGTACCTATTTGTTTATATTTTTATAATTGACCTGAAATTCATTTCTATAGATGAAAATATTCCCTTTTGAAGTTTGCCAAGATTTTACTTTTGTTTTTCTCCTTAACATAAATGGATGCTAAAATTTATCACATACTTTTTTCTGCAGCTGCTGACACAGCTATATTTTCGTTCTTTATGCTCATAAAAAGTTTTTAGAACTAAAAGCACCTTGTGCTCCTGAAACAAATGCAGTTGTAGTCTTTTCTGTGATTTTTATATGGCTGGATTTGTTTTGCCAGTGTTTTGCTTCATATTCCCAGTTATGTCAATGTCACATTACGGTGCGTCTTTAAACAAGTTGGAAAGCATTCTTGCCTTTGTTCTTCTAGGAAGTAGTTGTAGAGGAATTGAATTTCTTCTTCCTGCACACTGGTAGAATTCACTGGCAAGCCCACTTTGGCCTAGAGTTTTCTTTATGGAAGTTTTATAATTATAGATCCAGTACATTTAATGGATACTGGCTTGTTCAGTTTTTTATTCAGTTTTGTGCTAGTATTTGTAAATTATATTTTTAAAAAAAATTTCCCATTTTATTTAAATTTTTGAATTTACTTGTACATATTTTATACAGTATCTTGTTCTTGATGCTGAAAATTGTAATGATGTTATATCACCAGTTAAAAAAAATATCTATTTTTCTCTTTTTTGTGGTGCTGGGAAGTGAACCTAGGGCCTCATGCACACTAGACAACCACTGTACTGCTCAGCGATGCCTTTAGTGCTAGATGCCAAAGTTTTGCCAATTTTTTACAGTCTTCTCAGAAATTTATAAATTTTAAAATTTTGTCATAGTGGCAACTGTTTCTTCCTTAATTAATTGTTCGAATTTCCAGTGAAGACATTTGGACCCAGAATTTTGTTGAAGAAATTACTCTCTAAACTGAAGAGGGATATTGTGAAATATGTACAGTTTCCTTTAGAGTCTTACCTTGTTGAACGCTCTTGACAATTAAGCTATTTTCTTTCAATGATTTGCAAATGTTGAATATTTAAATTACTATTTTATGCCTCTCTTAAATGTTGACACCCTTCTGTCTTGTTCTTTTGGCTTTATGTATGTTAAATATTTCCTCTAAAATTACAATATAATAAATTAAGATTAAGTATATTCATGATTTCATTCCAACTTTTCTTATGATGTTGGCTTTGAAACCTGTATCCTTGTATCTAACTCTGAATAAAAATTATTTTCTTGTGAATTATTGTTTTGGTCCTAGATAAAACAAATGTTTTCTAAGACAATCAAAGCAAATTATCAAGACCATAATGGATCTTAATCTTACTAAAAATGATAAAGAGAAGGTATTTGACTTAAATGCCAAAGTTTGTAATACAAATAATAGTAGTCATGTTGCCATGCTGTTAACCCATACTTGTCATAAAATTGTGCTCTTATTTTTTCTTATTGTTCTGCGGTTCTAATATCTGAGAACCATAAAATAGCCATCAAGTAAATAGTTTTATTCTCCTATTTCCTTACTCATTGACGCAAAGCAGATTCCATGGAGACAAACTATGAGGCTCAGGTAGTTTTTCTTTCTTTCTTTTTTTTTTTTTTTTTTTTTTTTTTTTTTTTTTTTTTTTTTTTTTTTTTTTTTTTTTTTTTTTTTTTTTTTTTTTTTTTTGTGGTATAGGGGATTGAACTCAGCCTCACACCTGCCAGACAGGCACTTAAGCCACTGAGCCAAACTCCCAGCCCTAGTTTTTTGAGGCAGGGTCATACTATGTCGCTCAGGCCAGCCTTGTACTCGCACTGTAGCCCAGGCCAGCCTCAAACTCACAACGCTCCACCTACCTCAGCCTGCCGAGTGCTGGGATTAAAGGTGTGCACCACCACACCTGGCTCAGGTAGTTTTTCTGAATCCAGTAAATATAGTGTATAAATATGCTTAAAAATCTTAGGATGAAAACAGAGTGCATAAAACATGAGAAAATATAGGCTATTGTAAACATGGTTTTATGTTCATAAATTGATTGACTGTTCAGAGGAAATAAAATGAGTACATCACTGCCTTCATAGATTAGTTTTAACATAAAATAATTTGAGATTAAGATTTTACCTACTGTAGGGAGTTGAAGACAGGCAAATCGCATAGGACTAATATGTCAAGAACATGCTTCTTATTTTATTCTAAACTAAGCAGATTAACAAACCAACAAACAAGTAACATTCTCTGAATAGTTTATATTGTGAATTCAGAGATATCTACAGGTAGTTTAGATTTGGGATTTACTACTGTGTTGTATCAACCTTATGTCTATTCTCTCCAACTTTGCTCTTCCTAGTTGTCCCTTTTCTGTCCTTTAGGACACCCTCTCTGGGGGTTGACCCCTCCAGGGCAAGCAGGGAGTGAATCCAATTTTTAATCATCTACCTCAGGCCTTCTGCTATGTTTTCCCCTTTTATTCCTGCCTTGACAGTACCACCACTTGCTGTTAAAGCTACTCCCAGCATTCTGTTTTCTAAAAGTATGTTTAAAAAGAAACTTTTCTCATAGGCCTAAAGAAAATCACATTACATTTTTTTCTTTAAATGATTGAAAACATTTTTATTGTTACCTAAAATACTCAATTTTAACTTCCATTTAAATAAGTTTTCCCTTCCTATATGGAAAAGATACATCCTCTTCCAAAATCTTCCCATCCTCTTCCCAAATAACCAAACACTTTGAATGGACATATTTCAAATTAGGCAGACTCCTTCCTGGAGCAATTAATGCAGACTGTGGACCAACCCAGAAACTGAAACTGTGACAGACCACATTTACTTGGTAAATTAAGTATCGAGCTCAGTGGTTGCTTTACTGCAATCAAATTATAAATAAAATCATTATCTAAAATGAAGATTAAAATAAAATAAAACTCAATGTCCCCTCCCCAATTTCCTAATGAAGTACCAATGAACCCTGGTAAGCCTTCAACACAGTTGTGAAAGGAGCACACATCATCATTCTCTCCCTAAGGCATTTCCACCACTGTCAGATCCCAAGCATATCATGACCATCACCTGTGCTTTAATATTTTCTAATCATGCTCTAGGAGATGTTTGTGCAATTCAAAATATGCTTCTTTAGAGACTCAGAGGACTTTTTATGTCTTGAGGAGTTGTGAGTGCTCATGTTTTAAATAGGCAACTGTACACCTTTCACTTTATCTTCTTCTTGCCATAAATACCAGACTCTACAATTAAAGGCATGAAGCTGGAGTACAAAATAGACGGTGTGTCTCCCCAAAGTATAACTCTGAAGAAAAAAATCGGTGTGCAGCAAGGGGGATGTGCTCTGTGATTCTGTGCTCTGGGGCGGCTGCGCAGCAAGCATGATGGGGATTACAAATTTGCTGGCTCGGCAGGAAGGGATGCGCCTATTAACAGAAACCAGCTGTTCGGAAAAAAAGCTATGCCCAACATAGTCAAAGATGTCTTAATTTAGCTCTGGGCCACATTTATCATGCTGAAAAAAGATTTTTTTAGAAACTATCAACTTCATTCAATTATTAACATTCCTGTAAATTTATGCAACACAAAGGAAATATTAAGAACAGCTCGTCCAAAGTAAATCAATCTCTATTGTTTAATGACTCCTGTCTTTTGCCACCAGGCTTCGGTAGGCTCTCTAAGTTGCTATTTTTCACCCTGGCCAATGCAAGGAAACAATTTAATCAGGTGGTAGGGAATGTTTGTGTTCTCCTTTGTAGAGTGACCAGCTATTAGCTAGGTTACTGAGAGCTTTATCTGCGCACTGAGAACAGGAGGGGAATTGCCTTTAGGGTCAAGGTTAGGGTCAGGGACCTTGATCTATAACTTCTGTGATAAGTTGGTATCCTTCTTCATTTGACTAAAATTACATGGCAATTTGTGGGTTCTAGAAATACTTAACTTAATGAAAACTGAACACAGGCAGAAAAAATTTCTAGCTGCAATATCTAGGGCTCAGAAGATAATATTCTTATTTGAAGGTTTGGAATTTCTTCATTTCCAGAGTGATCTCATTCTATCTTTTCATCTATTTTGAAAAATGGACTTTTACTGAGAAGCTACTAATGACCAGAGAAAAGTGTAGGCATTTTTTATGCAACACTCATTCCATAAGAAAGATTTCTTCTTGTGACTTGGTTGAGGGCTTGAGGTAGTCAGTGATTTATAAACATACAGCACTGTGGAGTTATTCAGAAGATTGTATGACAAGAGAGCAGAGGAAGAGCATTTAAAGAGGCAATTGACTCAGCCTTGGTGGGCTTTTATATGTGAATGCAGAGTGTGGGATGTGCGTCTGTGTGTGTGTGTGTGTATGTGTGTGTGTGTGTGTGTGTGTGTGTGTGTGTGTGTGCATGCACCCCCACAGGTACTCTTGAATTGGGAAGAGACTTTGAAATCAAGAATCAAGATATAATTGGGTTCATTTAATTTAATCTGGTAGATAATTTGGGAAAGGGATTCTAAACAAAGGGAGCAGCATGGATGGAAACTTTTCAGGAATTATGGATTTATGTAGTTTCTCCAAAGAGGGCCAGAATACTGGGGTCAGAAACTCATGCAAAGTACTAGTTAAGAAAGGCTTTGTAGCAAATGCCAAGAAGTTTGAAATTTGAAGTTTGAAAGGATTACATTAGATAGAAGATTTAGAGATTTCAATGCCCTTGCTCTCTCAAGATATCCATCAGCACGGGTGGTTAGAACTTAGGTGAAATTTTGACCTCTAAACATCTTTAAGGTAAAAGACAGAAGTGTTAAATACAGTTAAATATGGAAACAGGATACTTTCTGGAAGAATAGATGAATTTGGTAATTTTTAAAAAATAGTTAAGTGGATCAATACATTTAAAACCTCTTTGGTTATCTAGTCATCTATTTTTTCCAGATGTAACATAGAAGTTAAGATATTGTTTAACCCCGACTTACAATATTTAATGCATTCCATGCCTCCTCTTAACCCAGTCATTGGTTTTATGAGTCATAAATTTATTAAAACAAATGATTAAAATTCTACTGCACATATGTTGCTGTCCTAAGTGCTATGTGAGCAAAGACAATAAACAAAAAATTTATCATAAAACAAATTATACTCTGACCTTTCTTCTCTCAAAAACAATTTCCACATCTCTTGGATCTTATTTTTATAGTTGAATAGCATACTCGCTGCATCAGGGTAATTCAGGGGCTAACATGTTTATTCAGTATCTCATTTGTCAATGTTATAGATAATATTTTATTATCAAAGAAATTGATAATATTTTATTCTGAGTGTTCACTGAATCTCAGTATTAATTAAAGAAATTTTTTCTTTAACTTGATCAATCATTTAAAACTTGATCATATTTTGCTACCCACAGCATATCACTGCACGCTCAATATCAATTTCATTATTTGTACTACATTAAAATGTGATTTTAACAGATGGCAATTGACAACTCTGCACTTTCAGAGAGAAAAGCTTTTCTGTCTCTTCCCTTTCAGTATACACAAGCTTGGTTTGCTTTTTATACATGAATAAGCTTATTTTCTTCTGCAAACTGGAATTCTATTCTGCTCTGTGTGGGTTTTTTCCCCAAAATAATTTTCTTAACTGTTGTATAAGTTTATAATTTAAATAGCATAACAGAGACTGCAAGTCCTTAGGGGAGATTTTTCAGTAATTTCTTTGATATTTCTGTTATATATTAATTGTACTGATGAGGAGAAAATTACTGTTAAATGCACAGATAGGAAAAAATTGAAAAAATAATTAAATGCCATAATAAAGCAAAGATTACAGTCTATTGTTTTGACTTCCATTTTTAATGCAAGAGATCAAACAGTATGTGAATCTGCTGTTGTTTCAAATTTATTTTAAAAGCTAACATTTTAATGCACAATATTTAGAAATTTTAAAATTTCAATTTTCTAGGTTTTTACAAAATTATCTTTATTTTGAAATTACATTTAATGTGATTAGAATGCATATAATAAATATACTACCAAATTTTTGAGTTTTGGATGTTTAAATTTTGCCCATTTCAGTAATTATATGCATTTATTTTCTTTGCAAATGAAAGAGGAAAGAAATATTTAGATCTGCAAGAAAATTACACAGTACATTCACAGTTTTCAATATCTGGGCCAATTTGAAGTGGCATTCAGTTATGGCACTTAGTGATCATTAAGTACATTTTCTGAATTCAATACAAGAGCCCAAAGCTTTGCATACTTGGATGACATCCAGAGGATTTCTTTGGATAACATATCCTGATGAGCTTCCCATGTAGATAAAGAAGAGAGAACCAGCGCATTTAGAGTCGGGAGTCAGCCACACTTTCTGCTCTATGATAAAACTCAAGCTGTAGCAACTTATTTAAAGGTTAGAGAGAATAACAGACTGACCTCAGGGATACTGAAGAGGAACTTGCCTTTTTGCCAGAGCTAGATCATGAATCTCTGGTGAGTGATTCTTTCTCCCCTAACAAAAGTAACAATAATCAAGGCAATTCACATTAACTAACAGCCAATGACTAAGTATTTTCTGTGCTGTTATGTAAGAGGTCACATCTTTCAATCAACTATCTGAAGTATGTTTAGTGTCAACCTTGTAGGGATAAGGAAACAGGTTTATGAGATTTGCCAAAAGGTAGTAAATGAGTTAGAACATGAGGCTGTGTATTTACTCAGTTTGCTCATGCATTCATTCACTGTGTTGTCTACCCTGACAATTCTGTTATTGACAAATCTATGCTCATCTTTCTACACACCACCTTCCAATTGGGAAGCATGCCCATGTTCTCCTTCTGGTTCTTTGATACTTCTTCAAAGTCTCCAGTGTCTTCAATTAGATTTCTATTTCTCTGTTACAGTCTGATTTTCAGGGGATGTGACTGTTAATTGTGATATGCAAATTACATTTAATTGAGAAATGCCAAGTGGATTAGCAGAGCATACTCTTGGTGTGTTGGAGTGGGTCATAGAGTCATGGCCTTAGGTACGGTATATGATCCCTGGCCCGCTATCCTCTGATACTGCTCCCTGCTCTGCTTCCTTACTGCCATGAACTAAGCAACTTGTTCTGTCACACTCTTCTGTCACAATATTACTGTTTTTAAATCTAGCCGATTAGAAACTGAATTTATCTCCCCAAACTGTGAGTTAAATTATGCTTTCCCTCCTTTAAATTGTAAGTGTCAGGAATGCTGGTTAATACAGAAAATTGACACCAAAAGTGGGGTTATTGCTGAAACTATCACTGACCATAATGTTTAGAAGTCCTTGGAACTGGTTTGCAGGGAAGAGTCTAGAAAGATTTGGAAATACATGTCAGAAAAAACCCTAGGATGTTGTTGACAGAACTTGGTTCTGCTTGGAAGCCTTTTATTTATCCACTGATAGACTTAGGTTATTTTTATATCTTGGTTATTGTGAGTAATGTTGCAGTAAATGTGGGACTGTCAACACCTAAAGTAGTGATTTTATTTTCTTGGCTAAATACCCAGAGGTGGCATTGCTGGCTCATATGCACATTCATACTTGAAGTTTCTGCCCTGGAACCATTAATGGACTGTGGTATATTACTCCCACCTCACTAATTCTTAGGGTTTGTGGGGTTTTCCTAAGGTTTTATCTTCCTTTCCCATTGCCTATCTCTTAAATTTCTGATGCAACTCTCCACTGAACAGAGGAATCCTTTCATCGTGTAGAATCATGGATAAGTCATTGATGCTAGAGATGTGTACACCTCTCAAAACTAGTAGAGTTGAAGAGCTTAAAAAGAATAATTTAAAACCATTTTCCCCACTTAAAATACTAGGCAAATATTAACTGCATTAGGAAAATTAATCAACAGAAAATGACATCTATCCTTCTAAAATTTTAGCAAGGGAACTTACCTACATGTAATATGATTCCTGAGCAGGTTCAGCCTTGAACTGATTGACCTTCTCATACACAGACTTTGCTAAATTCCTCCCATAGGCTGAGATTTAAAACTTTTCTTGTGTTTATTTCTGTTTATGCTTCCCCTGTGGAAGACAAACATTATAAGTTCCCTCCTTAATGCAGGAAAATATAAAATCAGAAATATGATTCTTTCTTTAAAAAAGAATCAGCTTTAATTAAAGGGAAGGTAGGCAATTTCCTGGAGGAAAAATACTTGTCTACTCAGTTTCTGTCTTATAAATCCCTTCTGTGTGCTTCTAAGAAAGTGAAATTTTCAACCTAGGAAACTACACAAAAAAGCTTTGGGTGGATAACTAAAATTATTTTGAAGAAATTTCTCAAATAAACTTGAGCTTGACTATGCTCAGCCCTTGGGATAGAGATGATTTCTCTGTTGTGCTCCTTATGAAGAGAAAAGAGTTCCCCTGTAGTTATTTTACTCAACAGATATGTAACATAAGTCTTGGTATTAGTGTTGCAAGTTTATGAACTGAATTTAAGATAACTGAGAGAAGTCCTAGATCATGACAACAGAAGTAGTAATAGTTTACAATTATTTGCACTTGGTTAAAAGACACAGAAAGTATCAACCTAAATGAATTTACTGTGTTTTAATCTTTATAGAACTCCAGAGTCAAGGTCTTTATTTTGAATACATATGAAAGCCTTGGTGAGATTTTCAATATTTGGAAACAGTCTCAAATTCAGTCTCACAGCTACAGCTTTTTAAAAATTCTTGAAATGTCTCCACAATTCAAATTCAAGTCATAATATTATGAACGTTTTTTATTAGCATATGTTTACAGAACTTAACAATTACATTTATTGTGGGGAGCTGTGTACATGCACATAACATATCTTAATTCTTTTTCAGTTTCCCTCCCTCCCATCCTTCTCTGATGTCTTCAACTGCTGTTCTTTCCATTGTAAAAGCTCTATTTTCATATTTTTCTTCAATTTTCTTTTTTATCACTTTTCCCTTTCCCTCCTACTTTCCTCCCTCCATGTCTTGTTCTAATTCCCATTTGAAAAAGAACCTATCTTTTATTTTGCTTTTTATTTATATTTTGGGTTTCTCATAAAAGAATAGTCATGCGTTGCATAACTTCATCCACTTCCTGGGTCTTGCAGCATTTCACTCTGTAAAGGTTAAATGCATTAATTTCAGGCTCCTCCAAAATCTATGCACATTCTTTCATGGATATAGCTTACTTATTTCTCAGGACAAATTGTTGTCCTAACCCACTGGAAAACTTGGATTTGGACACTTAATATCTAACATGATCAAAGGATTAAGAGTCTTCATTTTACTGTGTATGAACCTTCTTGAAACTTCTGAATATCATATTGCATAAGCAACTTTTTTTCAAAAAATAAAGACAATATAATAATTATCATGCTCACATCAACAACAAATGAAAATAAAAATGAAAATTGTGACATTAAAACAGTCCAAAGAAGCTAAGGCAGGAAGGTAATTCAAGGCCAGTGTGGACTACATAGTTCAGGGTCAGTTTGAGCTTCATAGAGAGACCCTGTCTCACAGGACAAAGCAAAGCAAAGCAGACAGAACAGAACAGAACAGAACAGAATAACCCAGTCTATACTTCAGCAATCACTGTGCGCAGAGCATCTTGTTAAGAGTTTGGTACATTTGAGTGTTATGAAATCTTTTGAAGATATAATTGATGGGAATAATTGAATTAACAAATTTTGATGAGCCTGAGGCATGTCTGTTTTTTTGAGTGGCCATATCTCCCGTATCTGACACAGAACCATACTCCATTAATATTTATGTATTTAATTATTGAACAGCCATTGTCACCCCCGTTTTACAGATGTAGAGATTCAGTCACTGACAAGTTAAACGTTCATCCAAAGACACATGGTGTATATGTTCTGGGCCAGAAAACTGACCTGAAAGCCTGGCCTTTCATCATGTATTTTTGCCTTCCTGCACTGACAGGTAAAAGTAATTCTGGTTTTATGTTAGAAATATATAATATTAAAAGTGTGGAGTCTGTTGGGTATTTGCAATGTACCGACACCAAAATTTGATCTTACACCTTCAACTGACACACAGTTTCTTCTTCTTCACTGGTCTAAAATGACATAAAATGTCATATCTTGATAGTATTAAACTAATAATAATGGACTGAATTCAATAGCAAATGTACTAATTCTGTTTGAGTCAAGCAGTCTATCTATGCTGCTGCTGAGATTCTCTAAATCAAAGAGGTGGTTATACCTTCTTAGTCATTCAAGACTAATTTAAAACTATAACAGAACAAAAATATTTTTTTCAGCTGCAAATTTCAAAATATCTTCTCTTCTCTCTCTCTGATACCTGAAATGCATCAACTAAATATGAAATTTATTCCAAGAAGTGCACCAGATAAATATAAGTTTAGTTTAGACAGCATGACTAGCTTAGGCTGCATGACTTCCTGCAGGAGGAGAAGTCAAGCTTCTAATAGCCCCAGGAATATCTCTGATACTCCCCAGGTGCCTTGTCAGCCTGAACTACAGAGAGATGTAACTCTCTTTCAAGTCTTTTGCCTTTTCCTTGTTCTAAGGAATAAAAAACACCCTGAGAAAATAATTTTTGAAAACTTGTGCTTTTTGATTGAGATCCAGATTGATTCTAGACCCTGAAACTTCTAAAACATGGCTCCACAGATAGAATTCAGAATCAACATGATATTCTTAAAAGATGTACACTGAGAATCTTGCCATGACTATACCCTAAACTATGATTCATTTATCTGAGGGAGAACGAAATGTGTACTACAAACACCTGCTTCTTTTAAACTCTTATTATATTTAAGGGAGAACTACTTCCCTTATTTATTTGTTATTAGATGGTCAAAATGTAGACTTATGCTGCCATGAATTAAGCAGAACTTTAAGATGTTGAAAGAGATTCCAAGCCTCTGGATCTTTCAATGAAACAGCAAAGACCAACTCTTTGTTGGATGCAGGAGCTGATGTTATTGAATAAAGAGGATGCTTCAGTATTAAAAATACACAGTGGACAGAGAAATGTGCACAAAATCTTGTTTGTAGCAATTATCAAAGGGCTCTCTTTAAATACCTCGTGGCAAAAACAGATTCTGTCTAGCACTGGCACCATTCACATGATTTCTCTTTCTACCTACTGATGATGTCTTTAAAATTATTCTTTTATGCACACTGACAACCCTATGGACATAGATCTTGCTAGCATTTGAAATATTCATGTAGTTCATCAACCTGATTGGGAAAGGGTGGCCTTGAATAAATTTAGCTGTCTGAGTCATTCTGTCCGTGAACTGGTGAAACTAGGAGAAGCTAATTATTAGGTTACCAGCTCTGCAGATTTCAGCAAGTGATTCCTATATAGTAGTGCACCTAAGGAAAACAGAAGCTTGACCATTCCTAGACACTCACTTTAAAAAACAACCACAACACCTCGAAGATAGAAAGTTCATCCTGAAGCATTTACCTTCTCTCAAAATGAGTTTTTACAAAATTTTACGAGAATCACAAAGTAGCTTAGTGTTAGACTGAGGAAAGGAATAAACATAGATTATGAGAAAACTTTGAGTATGGTTATTTTTATGACCTTGAGGGATTGTTTTGTTTTGTTTTGAAATAGGGTCTTGTCGAGTTGTCCAGGCTGACCTCTAATTTCCGAGTGGGTTGTGGGGTGAGCTGCCATGCCCACTTTCTTCAGGGATTTTTTTGTTCTTCTACAACTCTAAATCCATTTTGGCTATTTCAAAAAGATAACACAAGTAGAGAATATAAAACAACTTAACTTATTATTGATGTTTATGTTCCAAAATCTTTATTGTCACCAGTATCAAATTTTCATCCTCTGTTTAATAAAAGAATCCTAAAATTTTAGCTGGAAGCATGGCTAATAAGAGAAAACTGAGAAGGTAAAAGCAAGCAAAATGAGAGGAAACTAGTCCCTAAAAGATCCCGAATAACTTCCTGAACACTATTTTTTAAAATTTTATTTTGTTGCTGTGTCTTAGCTTGTGCTCTAACTGGTACAGTGTTAGAGTGCTGTTTATGAGGTTTTCATATTGTGCTGTCTTTGATGCTTAGATTTAATTCATTTCAGTGTTTAGTGATCTGAAAACAGATTTCTACATCTAGCCAAGATAGAATAACAGACTAAATTTGCCCTCCATCATAAAACAACCAAGAAAAGCAGATATATTACAGAAAACAATTTTTTTTGGACATCAAACAATATAGAAGACTGAAACTTAAGAAGAAAACAATGAGATGAATCCTATGATTATCTTAGATTACTATTTGAGGGAAAACCCAGGACTTGGTGAAAGAGGGAAACACAGAAAGTGCATCATGGGGTCCCCGATTTGAAAAAAGGAGAGGAGAGGAGAGGAGAGGAGAGTGGTTGAGATTTCCAAAGAGTGACCCTTGCATGTTTTGATAAAGAACTGATGCATGCATATCTAAGAGGGAACTACTCAAGGTCAGAGAAAGCAGCCACAAAAATAATTAGAGATGTGGCCATGCACAACAGTACAGTGTCTGTTGCCACTGACCAAAAATGGAAAAGTTGGAGACACAAGGTGCTATAGAGTCTTCAGATGTCCCTTTTGATCACTGGGTATTTTTGTCCTTGACTAAATGACACTTTTTCCTTACACAACTTAGTTTAAAAGCAAGATCTGAAATGATCAAACTATTTCTAAGTAATGTAACCATGTTCCATATGATGTTCAAAAATATATGCTAGAATAAAAATAAGTATCTAGCACCCAACATGGGGAAATGCACAGGTGCTGGAAATAAATCAAATTTGAGTACCCATGCCAAGAAGTATGGAAACATAATCTATAAGGAAGGGAAGAACCAACTGGAGCTGACCCAAATGTTAGAAAAGAAACGCTACAATTATCAGAGACAAGACATTAAAACAACTGTCGTAAGATAAATTGTATACATTCAAACATTTAAAAACATAGACGAGGTAAAACAAGGTTCAATAGTTAGTGAATTGTTGAACAAATAATATCCAGATGGATAGAACTCAGGAAGTTGAGGATTAAACCAGGCAGCATATCTGTCTTCAGGAAGCAGAGGATAACAAGATAGAAGCTAACATTTTAATAGAGAAGAAATCATGGTCTAAATCTGCAACACAGACTTTCCAGGTGAGGTCATGAGACTTTTCCTGAGAAACTGTTACCATATTCTCAGACTCTCAAGCTTTCTATTTTATTTCTTTGTGTCGGATTGTTCAAGTATGTACTGTACTTATTTAATTTAAAAAAGGGAAAAGCAGGCTCTTGATAATCCTGATTATGGAGAGTCAGGCTGTACAATAGCTCCTCAGTGTCTTTGGTGATGCGGTCTGGGATCATTTGTCCTCAAGGATTATCTAATGTCACAGTTTAAACTGCAAAGCCACATTTCTCAGCTCAAATCTGGATATTTCTTAGCACTTGTAGCTGCATTTTGGATGTCTTCAGGTTCTCTGCCCCTATGTCAGTAGTGTAGAATGCTTTTGCTGATCATCATTCATTGTTGAATGAGTGACTTACATAAGCTATAGAGAAGACATTTATTTGCTAGGAATTTAAACATTTAAGAGAGAATACATTTTGTTATGCTTGTGATGGCAAATGAATTTTATAAGTTTGTATAACTTTTTGAAAATGTACATAGAAACTAATTTTAAGCTTCACAAGAATGGGAAAGTTCAGAGAGAAACTAGATGACAGTACTGGAAATTTTGGTGTAGAGTAGCAAAGTTATTGTTAGACTTCTAGAGTTACAAAATGGCATTTGTGACAGCTATGAAATAAAGGCTGTTTTTTATTTCAAAGCATGAGTGGTATAAGCAAATATTTATCCTTAAGACAAAATTGGAAGAAACTAAATTTACTTAATTAAAAAGCAACAATTGAATTTAGAAGAAATTCAAAGACAAGAAATAACACATATCTTCTATCTTATTTCATATGATTTTTATTTATATGTGTTAGTACAGGGAACAAGGAAATGTGTTTCCATTATTTAAAAGGCTTTCTTTTTTAACATCATTTATTTATGGTATGGATCATACATTACTTTTAGACTCTTGGTTCTTTCTGTATGAAAAGATACTTATTCTTGGTCTGACTTGCTTGAGCTTTTAGGATTCACTAACACTTCCTGATATTTGTTGAAACTGCAAACATAGAGTTAGAAAAAAAAAATAACTAACATCTCAAGGTCTTATCCAGAGGAGCAAATCTGTGAAATCAGAGTAAATGACACAAACTTTCAAAATGAGAACCACATGAGTACAGTAATTCTATTTTCAATGAAAAGAAAATTCGGGTTTTAATGAATTATTTTTCTTTTACAAAATAAGCATATGATTTTCAAGTTTTTTATATTTAGGGAAACTCTTGGGATCATTACAATGTGTTCAGTTATTGAAACTATGGAGGAAACTAGCTATTACAAATATTTGATTCTTTTTTTAAACTTTTTTCTAAATCTTTTATTTTTTTGGTACAAGAAATTGAACTCAGGTCCTCATGCTTGTCAAGAAGGCACTGTGACAATATTGGATTCTAATATTCAATTTTCATCAAATCTAATTTTCATTTGAATAAAACTCTGTTCTTAAATTATGTAGTTTAGATATTCCTAGGTTTGACTTAAAACATCTAAATCTATTCCCTTTACCTCTTTGCTCAGTGCCCAGCAACTTCACCTAAGAAAAGAGATGAACATTTTTACAGCTTTGTGATATTCACCACCTCTTACACTTTGGTCAATTTAAGTTTTTTGAAACTTACAGATTTACATTTTGCATCTGCACATCAGAGTGTTCATTTCGTCATCCTTCTTCCTAGAATTGATGTGAATAACTACAGAAAGTCATCTTCAAATGCTGGCATAATTATTGAAATCTGTAGGTTGAATGAACCCCTTCTGTCAAAAATGGTGCTGTAAGACAAGCATTAACAGCTGGCCTCAGACATTGGGAATTACCAAGCAGACTTTTTTTCTTCTGTAATTATCAATCTGTGACTTAACCTGGTAAATACTTTGGAACACATAATGAGTGATTTCAGTTTATTTTGTATATTTTATGATTTGTGCACTGCATTTTCTAGGATACATGCATTTGCACTTCCACAGTGAATCTTACCCTTTTTATGTCAATCAATGACCTCTTTCCCATAGCCACACTAAGGTCTCTTTAGAAAAAGTTACTGGTTCATTGTGGTGGGTAAATAAGAGCTTCCTTCTTCCCCAAGAGAAATCAGATAGCTCGGGTGGAAAGATCTATTTATCCAAGATAAGCCCAGAAATGTGGCTTGGAGGGAAGAGTTCACTTGGACAAGACAAAGGTGTGCAGTTCTGAAGAAACTGGAAACTGAAAGAGGCCACGTGCAGAATATCCAGGGAAAGTAGGTCAGCTCCAGGGGGACTGAGGAAAAGGATAACAAGGTCTTGGATGGTACCAGCTGGTTGAGTCAAATGTTGGGACACTCAATCTAAAGCGGTGCAAGAATCAGAGAAGGGAGGCAGCAGGGTAGAAAAAGTTTAATGCGGGCACGGAGGGAGCCACCACAGAAATGATTCTGTGACGACTCTCTGCAGACAAAGGAGAGGAGCAGGCTTACATAAAGTTGGATAGAGGAGGGGTTTGGGAAGCTGAGGTAACTTCCTTAGGAGGTAGTGGCCTAATGGGATTGGACTAAGCTCTGGCAGAGGCAGGAGTTAGGAAGTCAACGTAACTTCCTTGGGAGGTAGTGAGATGGGATTTAGGAAGTCAACATAACTTTCTTTATGAGGTAGTGACAGGTGATTGGGCTACTTTTCGCACGCACAGGCTTTGCCAAGGGTTTATGGGAAGAAGGAGTTGCGGAGATTGCTGGGAAGAAGGAGCACCATTGCCATTATGGCTGGGTGGATCTCAGGCGGGGAAACCCTCTCATCAGCCATGCTAGGCAGCCTGTTGAGTCACTGCAGTTTCATGACAGTTTAAACACTTTTTCTTATCTGTGAGAGCCTTCAATTCATCATTTGCTACTATTGCTGCACTCCAGCAGCTATTCTAATGTAGTCATTTTTTTCCCCTATAATTCTCTGGATTCCTGGGATAATCTCATACTTGTAACATACAAAAAAAAATGTTGTTTTTCTAGACTAGAAAAGATGACTACTATTTGAGAGAAGATTAACAAGAGTATCTTACAGCTCTGATGAGTTCTAAACTTTTCCAAAGTGATGTGAATCTGTTACTTATTAGCACATTTGAATCTTATATCAACCCAGGAGATATATCTTAGAAGTATTAGAATTCTCATTGGTTAGAAAATGAAAAAGCAATTGCAAATTGGTGAGAAAGGAGGAGAAATGAGTAAAAACGTAGTTGACAGCAAATGAGCTTTCCTAGTTAATGAGGATACTGGATATGTGAGAAGATATTAATGAACAACTATGAAAAAAGAATGATTTCATGTCTATTTCTTTGGTCATGCAGGGTGGAATAATCAAATTCTCAGAGAATTTTAGCTCAGTGATTTTTCTCTACCTTCACGATATTTTCTTTTATGTATTTCTGTGATTATTTCTAAATTTTCAACAATACTGCAGGATTCCTGGTGACACTATGTACTCTTAGGACTTCTTAATGTAAGCTCCTGAAGTGATTAAAAAGGTAGCAGGTATTTCATAAATATCTAATGACTTTAGTTCCACTTACCCAGTCAGAAAATAGTGAGGATAATGATAATAGGACACCATTTAGGGCTGTGTTAGCCTAGGTTACTCATCTCTAACTGTGAATTTTTGGAGGAGGTTGATTCATGTTGAATTAGCTCATTTCCAAAATCATGACTGGGAATAAATAATCACTATTATTTCCTAAAAGGCCTAAAGATTTATGACATCCTCAATAATTACTTACAGGACTGTGACAGAATATGTTTGCAGGAAAGGCAAGCAAGGTGAAATTATACAAGTTTAATATCCTTTTGAAATTCAGGCAGTTGTGATACAGGGTTAAAAAAACTTGTGGTGCCCATGTTTAGTGGAAAACTGGAGACACTTTATTTAACCTCATGTGATGAGCCTGTATATTTTTAATATCTATAAATTCTAGCATTAAATTAAATGAGGCAAGGTTGTTAATAGCTTCCAAAGTATAATTTAAATTGTGTGTATGCTTCTTTAAATGTGTTTCTCAGTGTTAGAAAATAACTTCTTAATGGGAATTGTAGTGCCCAGATATTTCTGGGTGTGAAAGGCAGTTTGAGATATTAGTTTGCTTTGGAATTGTAAAAAAAAAGAGTATCAGTGGATTTGCTTTAAGACTGTTCAGTTAAAAATTATAGTTGTTTTTCTTAGCGAAGCAAATGTGCTGTTATAGTTTGTAGTGGAGAATTGATGTCCCAGGTAAAGGCTAAGAAGTTGAAGTTTGCTATGAAAATATATTCTTAAGATCCTTGAAAGTAGATTTAACTCATTTAACAGGCATTTATTGAGTGGTTAGTATATAATTAGCACTGTGCCATTTGCTAAAACAAAACAAAGAAACACAAGATATGGTTGTTAGTTCTCTTCATAAGCATTTTGAAAGTAATTTGGAAGTGACGACTTATTCACTCCAAATAATTTACTTAGCAAGGTAGAATGCATTTTTTTCCAAATGCATGATGTAAGTAAGAGTTCTTTTACAGTTAACTTATGATTGGGAAAGCAAAATTTGTTGTTTTGAAGGAAAGGAATTGATCTTCAGTTGACTTGTGAATGGATGGATTTGGGGACAGATCAGAGATGGAAATTTAAGCATCATAAACAAGTGTTTATGGAAGACACCAAATGAGATGTGTGCAAGAGAAAAAGGCTGCGCAGACAGACATGGAAATTTGCGCTGAGATATAGGGGAAATTATGGGAGGTAGGTTAAGGCCAGAAAATTGATATCCTCAAATGACAGGAAATGTAGACTTTATTTTCAAAAGGAAGCCATTGACATTATATGGGTTGGAATTAGCATTTGGAGAAGATAAATCTGAAAACAGAATAATATATTGTTTGGATGTGATGTAGAAAGTATTATGTTGTCATAGAGATTTCCTTGGTTGTAATTTTCATTTTAACATTTTCTGGCTATGCAAGGCCAGATCATTCACTGAACTTTTCTTGGCTTCCAGAAAAGAATCTGTAAGATCTGTATGCATCTGTATGAATGTAAGTGAGAAGGTCACTACTCCATATATATTTTTCAGGTTTACTTTCATTTCAACCTAGAAAGAAAGACCAGTTTTAAAATTATACTGTTAAACTAAGTGTAAGGTAATGACAATCTGGGAAAATCTAATGATTACCTAGGAAAAATGGACTGGTGAAGGGGGGAGGTCAGAGAGGGTTTCTTTTTGAACTGGTAGATTCTTGAGAGTCATAGACAGAAACGGATTAGTGAAGTGGGTTCTGGCGTGAAATAATTAGAGAAATCACTAACTCATCTGGCTATATTGACTGTGATATGACATGAAATATCCAATTCTACAACTTAATGTAGATGAGTAAAAAGTATTTATTGTGCCCTTAAAAGTAGTACTGCTTCAGGGTTAGTACTGCTTTTCTATTTATTCTGTGCTCTCTTCTATCTTGAATAATAATTATATTCATCTCATTCATTCTTTCCATACACTTTGTGTTTAGCTATATAGATTACTGCTACAGACCCACAGAGGGTAATAACCAGCAAGAAAATTAGGTATATACATCCAAAGGTCTTAGAAGCAAAAGGAATATTTAGCTGCTTTAAGTAATTAGCTTCATGTCTTTCAGGTAATTTTATAATTTTTTGTTTTCCAAGGTGCTAGGGATTGATCCCAGAGCTTCATGCATGGTAATCAAGTGCTTTACCATTGAGCTATATGCCAGGGCTCAATTTTATCATCTTTATGTAGGAGACTGGGAGAAAGTTGATAGGAAAGAGTCAAGTATTTCATTATGCATTCATGTACTTACAAGATCCATCCACAATAGATTCAGGAGGATTTGGTCATTAGTTAATATTTAACTTTAAGAAATAAGGAGGGGACATAAATTTAGTTGGAGTAGCTGTGTGATATAAAAATGGCTCATAGCATGTGGTTCTCTGGCCAGAATTTATAGAATTTGTAATCTGAGAATGATTCTTCCAGAGGGAACTTCCTTTAGGGAGCTCTACCAGATAGTTTAAAAAGCCTGTGAGATAGATAGACTTGCTCCTTTTTCACTCATGTCACTCATCCTGGAGAGTCAAGTCATCATTTT
This sequence comes from Dasyprocta punctata, assembly GCA_004363535.1. NCBI lineage: Eukaryota > Metazoa > Chordata > Mammalia > Rodentia > Dasyproctidae > Dasyprocta > Dasyprocta punctata. The sequence continues at coordinate 58,630 of RJWM01004649.1, read as the reverse complement.
CTTTATCAATGAAAACCTGTTTTTTTTTTTTTAATCTCACTCTTCCAAGGAGCTCATATTCAGTCCTCTCTGTTTATACCAATCCTTTAAAAAAATAATTAAAATCATGGTACCCTTGCTCCAAACATGAAATGGTCTCCTCTCTTATTTCCAACTCAAAGTGTATAAATATGTGGCTCTCGTTGACTGCTATGTCTTTAGCAGTTGTCACTTTTTACACTCATTTACTGAAGAATTCTTTTCAAAACCCATCAAACATGGACCTTGGCCACTTTGTCTTCACATTGGCCCCTCTGCTTCGGCCTTCTCCAGGCAGTCTTTGAACCTTGAATAATGCCAATTTCTGTATCATATCAAGCGATGTGACAGCAAAACAAATGTAAATTTCTTTTTCCTTCCCAAGTTCATAAATAGAAGATTCATTCCTACCATATATCTTAATAACTTCAGCATAATATTTTTGTTTTCTTATTAAGTTGAGAATATTCATATTTTCACACAAAGGAATACTTCTTAACTCCTCTGTGGCATATTCAGTTACCAGTATCACTGCATTTTAACTTTGGGGCCCTCATTAAGGTACAGGTTACTTGAACACAAGCACTGTGATTCTATGACAATTTATCTGATAATTGAGTTGGTTGCTAAATAAGAGGTGTGTATTACATATAGCATAGATACACTAAGCAAAAGGCTGGCTCATGTCCTAGATAGGATAGAGTGGAATGGCATGAAATCTCATCACATTACTCAGAACAGTGACCAGTTTAAATTTACTAAGTATGAAAAGTGAAACTACAGATGTCTACTGTATTTGGTGTATAGGTCAGCTCTCAACCAGTACACAATCCATAAATGAATAGATATCTTGTACAAGGTACCATCCTAATTGTTTACATATATAATTATATTAATTTTCATGAAACATTTTGACATATGGAGATCACATTCCCAGATAAAGAAAAAAAGTTAGAGCAAATTAACTCACTAGCCCAGGGCTACATGGCTTACAAGTTGCAGAGATGGAATTCAATCCTGTTATTCCTTATTAATATTCATATGCTGTCAATATTTTAACTAATGTGAAAGAGTAGACCAAACTAAAGATGACTGAATCACAAATGTGTGTTTGAGTCATGTTAATATGTTAAGAACTTATTAGTTTAAGGTTTGTAATTTAAAGCAGAATTATTTCATTATGGAAAAAGAAAATAAGTGTATAGAAGAGGGGCAAGAAGTGCACTTTTGACATTATTGATTGATGTGCTTTTCATGAAACTTCACATTTTAATGTCTATTGCACATATCTGACAAGGCCTTTGCAACTTTGCAAGATTTTGCAAGATGGGATAGTCAACATGCTAAAACATCTTACTATTTTCACATCATTGGTACATTTTAGATACACAGAATGATCACATTTATCATAGGGAATTTGCACATGATACATATTAATTCTTTTTTCCCCCCATTTGCTTCCCTTCAACGGCTCTTTCCCTTATTTACAAAAAGCTTTGTTTCCATTTTATACATTCATTGGTTGATGGGCATTTGGGCTATTTCCAAGGTTTGTAGATTTAGTTATTAGAAACTGTATTCCTATAAACACGGATATGAATATAAAATTCCAGTATGATGCTTTTATTCTTTTAGGAAGATATCAAGAGAAGGAATAGCTGGGTCAAATGTAAATTCCAGTTTTAGTTTTTTGAGGCATCACCACACTGATTTCCACAGTGGTCGCACCAGTCTACACTCCCACCAACAGTGGAGAAAGATTCCTTTTTCCCCATAGCCCCACCAACATTTGTTATTGGTTTTTTGATAACTGCCATTTTTTCTGGAGATGAAATCTCAGTGTTGTTTTATTTGTGTTTCCTGAATGACCAGTGATGTTGAACATTTTTTTATATATGTATTTGTCATTTCCACTTCCTCATCTGAAAATTCTGTACTTCTTTCAGATGCCCATTTTTGGACTGGGCCTTTAAAATTGGGGGGGTATGCTTTTTTGAGTTCTTTATATATTCTAGATATTACAGGTTTGTCTGAGCAACAGCTAACAAAAATTTTTTCCCTCTCTAAGGGTTGTCTTTTTACTCTGTTGATGATTTTTAATAAGATGTGTTCCCAGTTGTTGTTTCTTTGTATTATTTTCTATGTGATCAGAGTTTTGTTCATAAAGTTTTTGGCCTACATGTATGTTCAAGAGTTATATCTATTCTCTCTTCCAGCAGATTTAGTCTTTCTGCTTTAATATTTAGATTTTTGACCCATTTTGATTTTAGTTTAGCACATGGTGATAAACATGGATCTAGTGCTAGTCTTTGGCATGTAGAGCCAGTTTTTCTAGCACCATGCATTAAAGAGGCTATCTTTCTTCCTTTGAAGATGTTTGGCCCCTTTCTCAAAGATAAGAGTTCTGAATGAGTTTGGAGTTGTTTCTCCATCTTCTAATTTGTTCCATTCATCCTCAGGTCTGTTTTTTTCCTTCTTCGTTTTTTGTTGTTGTTTGTTTGTTTTGTTTTGTTTTGTTTTGTTTTGTTTTGCTTTCCAGTACCGTGATGTTTTTATCAGTGTAACTTCTTAGTGTGATTTAAAGTTAGGGTTTGCGATGCCTCCTGTCTTGCCTTTGTTGCTCAGAATTTGTTTGGCTACACTACATTTCTTCCAGTTTCAAGTAAATTTTAGGTTTGATTTCTTTAATTCTGTGAGGTATGCTATTGATATTTTGATTGGAATTCTATTATATCTGTATAACAATTTTGAAAGTATGATCATTTTTACTCTATTGGCTTTTCAGAGACCATGGATTTTTTTCTCCATTTTCTGACACCCTCTGCAATCTCATTTTTCAGAGTACTGTACTTTTCCACATAAAGATCTTTTACTTCCTTTGTTAGAAGGATTTCTAAGTATTTCATTTTTTTTGCAATGCAGAAAGGTGTGGTTTCTCTAATTTCTCTCTCCGTGTCTTTGTTGTGTGTGTTCAGGACTGTTATTGATTTTTAGATGGTGATTTTGCATCTAGCCACATGGCTGAGTTTGGTTATTAAATCTAGAAGTCTTTCGGTGGAGTTTTTGGGGTCCTCTATGTAGAGTATGATGTCATCTGCATAGAATGATAATTTAACTTCTTTTCCTATTTTCATTCCTTTTATTTCTCTGTCTTGCTTAATTGTTCTGGCCAGTATTTCCAGGGTTATATTAAATAGGAGTAGTGATACTGGGCCTCCTTGTCTTGTTCCTGATTTTAGAGTGAAAGCTTTCAGGTTTTGACTGTCTAGTATGATATAGGCTATTGGTTTGCCATAGATGACTTTGACTGGATTGATGTACAGACCATCCATTCCAATTTTCTGCAGGACTTTATCATGAATGAGTGTTAAACTTTGTCAATGCTTTTTCTGCATCTATTTAGATGATCATGTGATTTTTTTGTTTGTCTCTGTTGATATGATGTAATACATTTATTGGTTTGTGTATATTGAACCATCCCTGAATTCCTTAGATGAATCCTATTTGGTCATGGTGTATAATCTTCTTGATGATTTGCTGTGTTCTTTTTGCCAGTAACTTGTTGAGAATTTTTGCATCTATGTTCATTAGGGAGATTGGCCTATTTTTTTCACTGGTTTCTTCTCTGGTTTTGGTATCAGGTTAATATTTGCTTCCAGGAATGATTTTGGAAGCATTGATTCTCTTGCATTTTCATGGAAGCATTTGAGACATAGCAGCATTAGATATTCTCTAAATTTCTTATAGTATTCAGCAGTTCAATGGAATTGCTTTTGCAACTCTATGTATTGTTATCTTAGTCTCAACTGCTTTCTTGGCTGATCTTCATTACTACAGCAGAGGTCCCTAATCTTGTTGTTTCTAGAGGTTACTGTTAGCAAAAAAAGAACTACAAAAGCCCAGCAAGACCTGGACTTTTCTTTGTTGGTAAATTTTTAATTACATTTTGAATTTTACTTACTGATTTTGGGTTATATAGAAATTTATAGCTTCTTGATTTAGCTTTGGTATTCATTTGTGTCTAGGAATCTGTCTATTTCTTCTGTGTTTTCCATCTTATTAGAATAAAGGTTCTGGACATAGGCATTGTTGATCTTCTGGATTTCTGTAAGATCTGTTGTAACTTTGCCCTTTTAATTCTTAATTGCATGGATTTGAATTTTTTCTTTCCTTTTCTCGATAAGGTTAGCTAAAAAGGTTTATCAATTTTATTTAATCTTTCAAAAAACCAACTACTGGATTCAGTAATCCTTTGTATTGCTTTCCTAGCTTCAATTGCTTTCTTTGCCGATCTTCATCACCACCACCACCACAACCACCACCACCACCACCACTGCTGAAGTCTCTAACCTTGTTGTTTCTAAAGGTTACAGTTAGCAACTTTGGGGCACAACATCAAAAAGAAGAAAAAAAGCTGTTGGCCCATTGATGAGGGAGCAGCTTTCTGATCACTCGCCTCTGTGTGTGCTGGAAAAATTTGCTGCTAGGATGCAGCAGTCTCTGTTTGGAGGAAGGCAAAAGAGGAGAGGAGCTTTATATCAGAAATCTGTCCTGCATAGCTTGAGTTTGCCACACTGTTGCAGTCCATCAGTTTTTTGGGATCTTCCCAGAATGGCAGTTCCTGCTCAGCCCATAGGCAGCTGTCACACAGGCAGCTCTGTGGGGTGCTTCACCATTTTATCAAGTCCTATGTCTATGTTTTGTTTGATCTATAAGTCTCTTATTTCAGACTGATTTTGGCATCAGAATATATGTCCCTCCCTTTCTTTCAATTACCTGTGTTTTCAGCTGATTTTTTCTGAGTGGCTCCAACGTGGCTTCTCCTCTATTCTGTTCAGTCATGTTGAATTTTCGCCATTTTCATATCGTGAACCAGCTCTTGTTTATTTTTGCTGTTACTCTAAAAATAATATATATTCTTTTAAATATACATACACACACATATATATATATTATTTTTAAATATATACACACACATATATATTATTCTGACTTATTGATCTCATATATATATAATATTATATATATCTATATATATATATAATACCCACAATTAGTATATTTCTATGTTCTGCACATTGTATTTCTAATCACTTTATTTTCTTGGTTATTCTGCAGACTGTTCTCTAAACTTTATCCCACAACTTTGCATGGAAGCATCATATTCTTCATTGTAATGGTGGCTTTAAAAACTATAGCTGGACTTAAATTTTTTGGTTCACTTTTCATAGTCTTATTTTAGTGTACATTGTTGTGCATTGATATGTGGAACCTATTTTAAGCAGTACTTAGTTTAAACTTCATGCATTTATCTAAAAAACACAAATTTTGAGCTATGTTGGCAATGCCTGACAGCTGACAGTTCTGTTTTGTGAGAGTTGCTAATTTTTCACTTCATTACTTGAAGGTTTTATTGCACTTGCCCTTATTCATTTAGAAAAAAAATGGGATGATAAGTAAAAGAAATAATATGCATAGGTCTCATAAATTTCAGAAATTGAGACAAAGATTGAAATAATTGACTTTGTAAAAAATGGTGATGTTTTTGCTTCAGTTGAGTACTCAGTTAATTTTGTGCTCAATTATAAGGGAAAAGCTTAAGGAATATGTACAAAATTCTGGAAGCACAATGCCAAAATTGAGTACTGCATTCTATTATAATTTTTAAATTTTATATGGGTTGATATATACTTACAAGACCTAAAATGTTTATTTTAGTAATTTTATTTTTCATTGTTGGAAAAAATCATAAATGAAAGTGAGGCTACTTGTACTAAATTTCTCATTTATCCTTTAAACTGTCAATCTTGTTCAGAGTTTTGGTGATCAGCAGAAATTAATCACTTCTAGGTCATATACACAGCATCTTCAGGTTGAAATGTTCTATTCTTACACATGATAAACACATCCATCTCAAATTCAGAAACGTTCACACTTTTTTCCATGTATGTTCAAGATGTTCATAGATTGCTTTAAATTAACTAAATTCTAGCAGCAGAATACTTAGAAAAGTTGAGTTACAAGAATTTGTGATTTCATTTAATTTTCATTATTTAGCCCATTTCACAGATTCACACTTTGCTGAGTACCATCTCATCTGGTTCAGGACTACTGTATCTAGATTTGGTTGGTTCAAGACCATTAGGGCAAGCATAGTTCAGTTATTCTTTCTCCTTCTGAAATGTTTTCATAGAATTCACTTGTATATGGGATACCAAATTAAGTGAGTTTTTTTAGATTCAGTTTGGTCTAGTTCACTCCCTGATTAAAAAAAAGTCCTCTACCATTGCTTTTATCATATAATTATTTTGCTCAAAATAGTTCAACCCATTCCAGATCTCAAGGTCTGAATATTAATATGTCCCATCAGTTCCTCCTTCTTCATTCTGTACCTCACAAGCCTCATTTTTCATTATCCATTTACTTGATTCATTAACGAAGTTAAATTCATCTTCTTGGCACATCCACATAATGTTTCTTTAACATTCAGAGGGAGAAGAGAGAAGGCAAAAGTGCTGGGAAGGAAATGGGAGGTGGAGACAGAAGGAGAAAGGGATGGTGCCTGCAAGAGAATAGTCCAAGGAAAACTGCTCTTCTATGTGGCACCTTGAGATGAATCTGAAACCACCCTTTCTCCTTCAGATGGAGCCAGCCCACTGCTGGAGACACAGCTTTGAGAGACCACCTGGCCAGAGGCTTCTCCTAGCCCCACTTGCCCATTTGTTGTGAAGGGAACCCAACTGCAGGTACACTTGCAATTATGTACTGTTGTCTTGGGAAGTGGGAGAAAGTGGAGAAGATTTCTCTTAACTGGGAAAAATGAATGCTATTTTGCCCAGATTGCTCCTTTTGTGCTGGCTCCTGATCCTCCAGGAGTCAATATTGCCTCCATGTGGATGTGGAATTTCTGGAATTCCTGCCTTCTCCCCTCCATTGTCCCTGCCTTGGTGAAGTGGGCCCATGCCATTTGCCAGTCTTTCTCTGTCAGCTCCTCATTAAATAAGATTCCCCTTCTCAATGAACTCTACCACACACAAACTTTTCTCCTCAAATGAGCAAACTGAGTATGTTTCACTCAATAGTAGTGGTAGTGAGGCGCTGAGGGAGGCAGACAGAATATTCCATTTTATAATAGTACTATGGGTCAGATAAAATTCAGTGTTGCCCTTTCTTCTTGCTTTGTAATCAGACAGCATCTCAAATTTGTGGAACTGCATAATAATGAAATGAAAATATTTAAAAACATCCTTATAAAAGAGTATAATTAGAAGTCACACAATTCCTCTAAACCTTATCATAAATCTACAAGATCATATGTAAAATTCTACAAGTGTTAAAAGAAAAGAGGTGACTTCTATTATTACAAGGAAAACACAGTGGTGTATATAATTACTGTTCTTCACAAGGCTCTTTCTGAGTCATGGGGATTGACTTCTCACAGAGGTCCTCTTAGTGAGAAATTCCAGCCTTGTGATGTTAAGTTTCCATTGACTTTTCTGAGTCTCAAGAGAATATTTTTTATTGTCAGAGTAAGAGCAACTAATAACCCAAAAGGTTTTCCTCTGACAGCACCTGGAGCTTAAAAATTTTGTCAGAGTTCTATTTCTGTACAAGAGGAAGTCCATTCTCATGAAGTGACCTATTTTGGCTTTGCAGGCATTTCTGGGAAAATCGCTTAGTAGACAGTTTGATTATAGCAGAGGAACATATATTAGCATCTTTCTTTCTTTCTTTCTTTCTTTCTTTCTTTCTTTCTTTCTTTCTTTCTTTCTTTCTTTCTTGAAATCAAACTCAGGACCTTGCTCTTGTCTGGCAGGTGCTTGTGCCACTGAGCTGTATCCCCAACTTGTGTTCATTTTTTTTCTACACGTATTTCATTGTTTCCAGTTGCAAATGTTGGTAAAAACACTGAAATATCTCATTAAATAAGCCCTTGTATTTGAGTTTCTTAAAGGAATGGATAAAAAGACAGTCTAACTAATAGGATTTATCTTAATATGGATCACATCTACCAAATGTTATTTTCCATTTCTTTTATTAAAGTATATGATAAATATATATAGATTTGTTTGAGAATAATTTGTGTATTGTGATTTTCAAGATGGACACAGTACCTAAGAGTTTACTTCACTATAGTAAGAATGACAATTATCAAAAAGTGAAAAATCAGTAATTGTTGGAGAGGGGATGAAAAAAGGGAGCATTTATGCACTCTTGGTAGGAATGTCCATTACTATAGATATTGTGGAAAGAACTAGGGAGGTTCCTCAAAAACATAAAAATAGAAATGGCATGTAACCTAGCAATCCATTGGGGGTATATATTCAAAGAAAATAAAATCAGGCTGTTGAAAAGATATTGGCACCTCCGTGTTTGTCGCAACACTTTTCACAATAGCTAAGCAATTGAAATGATCTAAGTATTCATCTGCTGATGAGTGGATGAAGAAAGAATAGTGCATATATACAAAGAAGTACCATTCAACTATGAAACAAAAAATCTTGTCATTTGTAACAACCTGGATGGAACTGGAACACATAGTGTTAAGCAAAATAATCTAGGCACAGACAGACAAGTGCCACATGATCTCGATCACCTGTGGACTCCAGAAATGCTGACCTCAAAGAAACTGAGGGTAAAATGGTGGTCACCAGACTCTAGAGAAAGATGAGAAGACATTGCTCAGTGGGTACTAAGTTATATGTAAATAGGAGTAAACATTCTGATGTGCCATTGGAGAGCAGGGTGACTCTCGATAGTGAAATTGTGTTTTTCCAAGATTTAGAATTACAGGTTTTGAATGTTTCCATCATAAAGAAGATGCTCAATATTTGAGGAAGTAGATATCTTTAACCAGATATAAACATATTATGTACACATAGAATTGTAACATCACATGGTATCCCGTTATTGCAACTTAGTCTTCAAATTTGGTTTAAAAATTAATTTAAATCACAAAGCCAAAAGTGTCTTTGCATTTTTGCTTCAATCACGAGAGTTAAAGCACACTCCTGCTTCAACTAACCATACAGTTTAAAAGTGTTTCCTGGTATTGAGATTTAGGCACTAAGGGATTGCCAGAGTGCAGGATAACCCATAAGGGAAAGTGTCATGTTTTCCTGGTTTTCAACATTGACATGCATCCCTGAGGGCTGTCACATTATTTGTGCCACCAACATAACCTAATCCCAGGGGTATTTGTCTGGGATACCATCACTTGCCATTTAGAAAGGATTATAGAATGGAGTCATATTTGATAACTAAGCAGGTTGTTCAGGTGCCAAACACATTTCTCCCCTGACCATAGTGGGTAAGAATTGCAATATATCTCCTTGTGATTATGAGGGTTAACCTTTGCTATCAGGGTAGCATGAATACTTCCTTTGTGCTGATCTCTAAGAAGCTTGTGGTGCAATGAAATGTGAACCTCAGAATTCAGCGAAATTCTTACTGCGGCTGAGCACTGTCCATTTGGTGATTAGGATCCCAATCCATAGGCTACGTGTTTGCAGAGATGAGAAGCACAAAATCTCTAAGTGGATTTTTGGGAAAGATGATTAAGTGTGATCATTTTTAATGTTATACTTTAATAGATTTCTACTGGTGAATAATACATTCACATAGACTTGGTGGTTTCAAACTACCCATGGCTTACATTCTTGAGGGGAGAAGTCTGGCATGGCCAAAGTATCCTTATGACTAGCATAAAGATCAGTGAGGCTAGGTTTTTGCCTAGAGGCTCCTGGGGGAAAATCTACTTCCAGGCTTATCCTTTGTGTTGGTATAATTCAGGCTTTGCAACTATAAAACTAAGGTTCTGATTACCTTACTGGCTGTCTCTAGAGATAGATCTCAGGAGCTAGAGACATCTGTATTTCTTGTCACACCTCCTCCCCAGCTACAAGGCAGCAACTGCACGTGAAACCTTTCTTTTGCTAGAAATCTTGAGTTTCATTTTCTGCTCCCAACTGGAAATATTCTCTGCTTTTTAGACTGTTCATGTAATAAATTTAAAGCTATCTAATAAACTGTCTCCATTTTATGGTAACTTGTGCTGTATAGCATAACCTATGCATAGGCATAGAATCCATCATAGTTCCCATTTTGGGAAACAGCTCATGTGTGCGTCCTGGAGTTGGAGGTAAGAACTTGTGAAGGCTCAGTGATGGAGTCTGCTACATATCCCTTGGTTTTAGGCCAATATATTCTTTCTATTGAGGATGTAAATAAATACAAAGTTTGTTGATCTAAAAATATATATTCCATTCTAAGAATGGATCTCAGCCTTGTAAAATAGGGTCTCCAAGTCAGCTCTTTTGTTATGCCTTTAGTAGACTTTTCCATCGTTTTCATGCTAGACATCTCTGGGTGATTTGACCATGAGTTCCCTTTATCATGCTATATTTCATGCTATAATGAGAGTTACAAAGTATGTCATTGGACAATGGTTCCACTGAGGCTATGTGGGAAGGAAAATGAAGCCCCCACACACATATGCATGTATTGCTACTAAATGAATCTTTGCCCTTTCCAGAGTATAGGGCATTCAATGTGCAGTAAACTTGTCACAAATCATTGACTTGAGGGACAATGTCATATGAGGAACTGTTTATTGAGGACAATTTGTATGTTACATAGTGGGAGTACCCAGGTCAGCCTAGATCAGCCTTCACATGTGGATATCTGTGCTGTTGGTCCATGCATAACTTCTGATTCTGCAATTGTGGCTGTTTCATTAAGACTGACTTGCATGTCTGATAATACAGGATGACTGATGGCCACTGGTTGTGTCATTTGGTCAGTCTCCTTTGTATGCTTTTTCTTTGATTGATGATCTGTGCTAATCCATAATGTATGTGTGGAATTCCTCAGCTTTGGAGGTGCCCAGAAGATTAGTAAATTACACTTCTGGGTGTTTCTGGGTAGGTCATGGAACTGGGACCTTTGGTAATATAGTCAGTCCCTCAACCCTTCCTCTCTGGCATTGTTCCCCTGCTGTGCTTCCAGCTGCCATAAAGGAAGAAACTATGGGCTATCACTTTCTTCTGTCATGATGTTCCTGCCAGGGAACCAGCTGATCATGGGCCTCTGAATACGTGAATTGAATAAATCACTCCTTTAATTTTCAGAAGTGAGGTGTTTTGTCTTGTCAAGGCAAAACCAACTAATACAGAAAACTGGTGCTTGGAGTAGAGCCATAGCTGTGACTATAACTATGTGTTTAAGAGCCTTTGGAACTGACTTGGGGAAGAGTTCAGAAAGGTTTGGGAGTGTGGGCTAGAGAATCCATAGAATGCTATAAATAGAGTCTAATGGGTAATTCAGGTTTCTTTGCAGGAGAGTAGAATGCAGATATGGATGTGGACAGTAGGCACTGGGCTCAAGAAGTTTCAGGTAGGAACAAGGACTCCAGTGGAAATTGAAGTAGAGGCCATGCAAATTATTCTTTGGTAAAATTTTGTATATATTTTGCTTGTGTACCAACACTTAGCAAAAGACTGAGATTAAGGAGGCAAACTGAACTGCAAAAGGGAATTTCAAAGCAGCCTAATATTCACATTGGCCCCATTAGCCAGATTTATAGTGAGAATTGGAGTAAAAAAGCAGAGGAGAAAATGTTGAAAATTTAAACTTGGTTAAAAGTAGCCACATGTAAATCTAGGATTAAAGAAGTTATGCTTGCTGAAGATATTGGTGTCATTAACAAGAAAGGAATTTCTTTGTGAAGGGAGAAGAAGGATGCCTGAAGGGCATCCCAGAACTCAGCAAGATCCTACCCATCATAGGATCAAGAGTGCAAAAGTGTCCATTTTTCATGTGAGAAGACAATATCTGGGACCATTGTTGGTGAAGTCTCCTAGAGAATTGAATTCTCAGGATTTATTTTGCTATGCCTAGCCATTCAGACACTCAGAGATAGCCACGGTCTATGGGGCCCAAGTACAGCTAACACAGATAGCAGACCTTAGCATTGTCAATGGGATGTAGGTTTTTCCAGCAAGCAGAGTGGAAAAATTGTGGGGTCATGAAGTCTTCTACCCTGATTTTGGAACAAAACTTGGGAGGCCAAACAAGGAGCCTCTGAGAAGGAAGTGCATTAAAGTTTGAGAATGAACCAAACAGTGCAGCAGAGAGCCCAGGAGGTTAGAGATATCAGAATAATGCAATATCTTCAAGAAAAGCTGTAGACCTTGAGTAGGCCCAGCACAAAAGAGAGAGTTTGTGGGCGTCAACCAGCAAGCACATAGGAGTGGGGCAACCATGTCCTTTGAGACTTACATTTTACCACTACTCATCCTGGATACTGAACATGGAACTACATCATTTAACGTTTTCCCTGTTAGTTTTTAGCCTTGCTTTGCTCTGATTCTTTTCTACCCCCTATTACTCTTTTTTTGGAATAGAAATTTACCTCATGCCATTGTACTTTGGAACTGTGTCACTTGATTTTGACTTTTTTTTTTTTTTTTGGTACTGGGAATCAAACTCAGGACCTTGTGCTTGCCAGGCAGATTCTTTGCTGTTAAGCTTAATCTCCAGCTGTTTTTTTAATTTTTAAAGAGGTTTACAGCTAAAGTTTGCCTTGAGGTTCAGAAAAGACTTTGGTTTAGACTTTTGAAAATGCCAAAACTTTTGAGATTTGGGGAAGGGGTTACTGTGTTCTCAGTTATACTCGATATTGTTGTAACTTGTTAGGTGGAATTCTTAATTTGTTTTTGGTGTTTATTTGGGTATTTAGTGTGTGTTAAGAAAATGTTTCTGGCTGTCAAATTGATAGGAATGAAATATGGTGGTGAAACTAATTGTGTGAACTTGATTTGCTTAGGAGCTGTTGAGTGCATTAGTAAAGCACATTTCTGTGTGTGTGTGTGCACACGTGCATGTGTGTGTGTGTGTGTGTGTGCATATGTGTGTGTGTGTGTGTGTGTAAGCTGTGCAGGCATGACTGTGGGTATTATATATGGTCACTTGCCCCTTTCTCTCTGGCACTGTTCTTCTGTTCTGCTTCCTAACTGTCATGAATTAAGCAACTTTTCAGTACCATGCCATTCTACCGGCCTTGGAGCCAGATAACCTTGAACTTAATTCTCTGGAACCTTGAGTCAAATAAACCTCTCTTTCTTTAAATTGCAAGCATGAAGTGTTTTGTTCAGCAACAGGTAACTTGACTAATACAGAAAATTATATGTCTTCGTATTTCCTGCTCACTCTCATTTGTCTGTTTATATATTTGTAACTCAGATTTATTTACCCTAAATCTTTTAATATTGTTTTCAATATTTTCCCTCCCTTTATCATATATGTATACATACTAAAATGTATTGTGTGGTGTATATACACACATACATGCACAAACATATGGAAATACACCTCTACTTGTGTTCTTACATAATGAATCCAATTTGGAAGATTTCTCACAGCCTTATCTTTCAAAGTCACCCTGAAAAAAAGTGATTTCACATATCTAGGTGGTGCATTTGTGAACCATGCTCAGTTGTGAAACGTGTTCACGGTATGGCAAGGTCATGTGTCCAAGAGGAGCATTGGCAGAGCTGGAATCTCAAAATCACTAATTTGATAGTTTTTCTGACTTTTCTTTGGTGAGATAATCTTCTCTGCCCAAGTTATGCTATGATTTAGTCTTAGTTACTGACTTTTGGCTTAGGAGGGATGATAGGGAAAAATCTTGGGGAAAGCGCATGTCACTTTGAGAAGATAGATTTTGGCAACATCTTGAGCAAACACTAGTACTTGCTTCCCCTTTAAAAAGGAAAATTAGGACAGGAGTGGCCATCAGTTCACCACCATTGGTTTCGGAGAATCTTAAGATTTAAAACTTGAGGTCATAAGCATAAGTGCCTATCTCATTTGCTGGAGTCCCATTCTTTCCCAGTCTGGTCTCAGAGATTGCCTTAAAAGACCTAATTTCGTTGGAACTTAACTGTTCCTGGGACTTGGTTACTCTGATAATTAAATCCCTTGCCTCATCTTCAGTTTTTCTGTGGTTTTTTTTTTTTTTTTTTTTTTTTTTTTTTTTTTTTTTTTTTTTTTTTTTTTTTTTTTTTTTTTTTTTTTTTTTGCTGGAAGAGATGGGACTTCCTCATGCTATCCAGGAGGTGCCCTGACCTTCACACTTATATTTTGCTACTCATCAATACATTGAGCTTTATCACCAAGAGGGCTTAACACTGGCTGCTGAATTCCATTGTCTTTAGAGTTTCTATTCTCTTCATGTCTTAAATGCTGCTATAGTCTGCATCAGCTAATACATTTTTTTACAACAGTATACCTCCCAGTTTAACCCTAGTGAAAACTTAATAATTACACTGCTATCTTGTGCCTGGAGACACCTGAGTTCTAGCTACCACCATTGATGGGACCCTTATGGCCATCCAGAAGATTGGGCAATCTATCTCCAAAATCTCATTTCAGAGTCCACTTTAATGGAGCACTCAGTACAAGTTTTTTTGTTTTTAATATTTTATTAATAATAAAAGACAAGGCAGAAGAGAATCCCCCATACTTGCTACATTGCCTGCTGTAAAGAGATGCTTGGGTTGCTGACCAGAGGCCTGGCCAAATCTACAAAACAAAAGTTGGTTGATGTTCCTTGGTTGCTATCAATCCAGCCAGACCTCCGAAACAGCAGGTTGATTACGGCGGGGTGGGCGGGGGTTGTCTCTGATTCCAAGCCGGCGCACTGATGTCACTCTGGCCAGGCGGGGGCCCCTCGCGGGACCCTTCTCTTCCTCCTCCAAGGTCCTGGGGTCAGGACCCCGGAAGGCAGTCCATATTGAGTCCTGATCGGTGCCTGCGCCGCTCGGGCTGGGCGGGGACCCCTCGCGGGGCCCTTCTCGTTCTCCTCCAAGGTCCTGGGGTCAGTACAAGTTTTTACAGTTCATTTTCTATGGAAACTGAGACTAATATGCAAGACATTTATTAGAGCATGCTTATGAGATAGAAAAGAAAAGATTGGGTACAGGGAGAACTCAAATAGTGATATAATCCAACAAAGGCTTTAGCTGATGTCATGGGAGTTGTGCAGTTGGGCTGGCCTTTTAGAGTTGTCCAGATTTGGGTCTAGGGAAGTGGCCCTTTTTAGGAAGTCTCTGTACCTATCTTTGATCAGTCAGTGAGTGCAGACACCTCAGGGAGAGATCATGCCTTTGGTTGAAGCAGTTTTGCTCAGCTGGAGCAGCCCCCACAGGGGCCAACATGCATGGGCTATCTTATTTAGGAAGTTAATCTGGCAGCTGAGACAATGAGTTCTCCATTCCTGAAGGAGGATCTCCAAATGTACAATATGTGTATTTTAATAGAGAAAATTCAGTGGAAAGGTATGAAAAATTATTTTCTCCTCAACTGTAGTTTCTTATGTGGCTATTAACAGCATATGTTTATAGATTATAGTCTTTAATTTCAAATTTAGTGTAACAGAAGAAATTAACACATTCTATAGTACTTCTGTTTTATACTCAGATCTACAAAAGAAGGCACAGATAATTACATGAAAAGAAGACAATGTATCTAGTTAGAGTCATTTGTTTAGAAATAGTTTAGAAATCATAGTGCTTATGTATAACACCAACAAGACAAAATCAGTTGCTTATAACAGCCACACATGGAAGAAAGGCATATAAAGAGATTAATAGGTTGTTTCTAAGTTGGTAAGGAATCTTTAATGGATGTTTTTTAAAATTCTTTGTTTTTCTTCCATTGATTATTGAAGTCCTCCCAGCAACTTCCTTGTGGCTGTAAATTGTCCTTCTTGAACCACACATGCACCTGCTTCAGTTCTTGCCTGACTCCAGCCCTTAGGAGAATTTTACTTACCACCTCAATCATCTTCTCTTATAGCCAGCTTCTCTTGGTTGATTCCAATAACTGCTGCTAGAAGTCTACCATCGACAAAGGGGAGTTGTCTAAAATGAGTTGTATGACAGGTACTTACTTTAACTATAAATGAGGAAAATGTTGTAAATTAGTGACTCACATTTGTTTATCAGAAATCCAAATGTTTACATTAAGATTTATGTAATTATTTTAACACATCAGGGGTGACATTTGCCCTCCTTTCTTTCAACTGATCCACTCGACAACTGGGTTTGTTTTAACCACAGTCAAACAATATGTTTTCCATTTTGTTGTATTTATTTTTTCTGAAGACCAGCTTGATTGTACAGAACAGGCAATAATTAATATTAATAAATCAGCACAAAAATAAAATGAGAGTTTTTCCTAAACCTAAATGACTTGTGGCAAGATGTGCAGCTGGCTTACAGAAAGATTAATCTTTAAGCCAATGGCCAGAGCTGAGACTAGCAAATAGTCTGTGAAGTTCTAGTGCCTCAAAACATGATCACATAGCAGCTCAGGGCTTGACTCATGCAAATTCCTTCTAGCTCAGTAGTTGTAGTTAGCAGACAATCAGGTTACTACTTAACCATGATCCGTTCCCATGTTCTTTTCAAGAATGCATTGTTCCTCAATTTTTGAACCTTGACTACATCAGCAGTTCACCCCCACTGCTCCCTGCAGCCCAGCAGCATGTCCCCCAATCAAACTGTGTGTCCAATAAAGGCCAAGGACACCAGCTTCATGATCTTAGTCCTTATTCGGCATCCTGGTGCCCCTTGTAACTAAAAAATGTGTATCTTGTCTGTGTTTTATTCTGTCATCATACCCCTGAAGAGAAGACTGAAGGTCCTAGGTCAGGGCACTAATAATTTTTAAAGAGAAATAAATATGGGGATAAGGCAGTCTTGGAGATAGGTGACTTGGATCTGTGATTGGCAAAATTAGGTTTGTATGTAGAACTAGAATGAACAGTTATGCGTGTTCTTCATAGCTGAGTAAACATACTTGTCTGCCTTTATTGTTTTACTATTTTTTGTTACACAAGCAAATTGTTTTGTCAGTTCTCAAATGCATAATTACAGTAGTTAGTAATCAGAGTGAGTATGATGCTTTATTAGATATTTTCCAATATCAAAAAATCGTTCATTCTTTCTTAGTCAAGCCTAACTCACTGGTTCCTGCAAGAGGCAGAGAATTCATAAAATTAAGAATTTGAGCAACCTGAAAACTGCTTAATTTTCACAAAATTGAAAGGGATACACAACACTTGGATATTCATCTGCTGTTTTAGCTCTTGTTTGTTGATGGGCATCTTTTCAGTGTAACTGTGTAGAACCAGATCCTCAGTATCTTCAGGGAGTTATGCCTATTTCCAGGCATCTTCCTCAAAGAGAGGTTTATGACCTGTTTTGTTATAGAAACCATTAACATGATGATGGCCAAGTGCTACTTCATCATTTCACTAGAGGAATGTTTGAGGAGGCCTTGGTTGTTCTCTATTAGCAACATTAAACATTTTAGAAATTCTGTAAGCATCAAATATTGTTGCCTTAACATGCAAAACTTTTAAGGTTAAACATGCCTTTTTATTGGGGTAAAAATACAATAAAATGTCATTTAACTTTCTAAGAAGAGTGCACACAGATTTTGATGTAACTTATTTGGGAATAATAGTAGTTCCAATTTTTCTTATCATTTTCCCTAGACACAAACAAACAGCATTTGGGGGGGACAGTAGATGTATAATATGGCTTTTTATTAAGGATCTGTTGAAACAGGAGCCATGAAAAATTACAGAAAAGTACACTGATAGTGTCTGTCAAAAGTTAAGCTCAGTATCAGAGACCTTTATTGTATACGTATAAATCTAAATCTCACAGGGCTTTATGCAAATAAAAAACGTATTTCTTTTAAATAATTTCTGTGCATTAATATATTGGTATGACTGGATAAAGAAAATAATTCTCTTGAGAAAAAAGGAAGTCAAACTTTATAGTTAAGCATGATTTAGTAGAAAGGTTTGTCTGGCAGGCTCAATCATGTGCTTACCTTGTGAGGTAATAATTGAGATCTCTTTCTGTCTCTGAGTTGGGCAGGAATTGCAGCTGAAATGGTGTATAACTAGGAAACAAAGACTCTAACTTCATTATGAAAGAGTTATGAGAAGACCTCATTGAGAAAGTGCAACTCCCTGAAATTTCCAAAAGGAGAAGAGGTGATTATTTGATAGATTTTAGCATAAGAGAGAAAGGAGAGGGAAATGAGAAAATTGTTTTAAAAAATCAGCTTTGGGGGATTCCTGTGCTCAAAAAGAGAGACTCTCCAAAGGTGGACACTGACAGATAATAAAATAATGACCTATTCGTTATGAAAGTCAGATATGGGTAGGTTGCATGCAGCGTTAATTTGTGATACTGTCAATACCCTTGACTTTATCATAAGATAGAGCTGCTAGTGATACCATGGAGAAAGGAATCACAGCCTTCATTTGCCTCTCTTCTAAACCCTTACCTGTTGGAAACTAGGTAAAGACTGTCGCTGATTGCAGAATTTTCTTCTTTTCCTCAGAGAGTCGAATGAACACTGTTTTGTTGAATTCAAAGACTTGGAATGATCAGAAGGGTTTAAAATGCACCAAAGACAGGTAACAAGAGTCAACTGACCTCGTGAGTGGTCATGCGATAGAATCCTTACTGACATGTGTAAAACTGGCAGACTGTCTGACACAGATAGGCTGCTGGGATCACCCTATTTCTGCACCTCAATACTTGGCAAAATAGAAGCACCTGCTCACATTTGTAACCTATTGGTTTTTCATACAATATTCATTTGAAATGCGAACTATGGAAGCCACAAGTGCTGCTCAGATAATGATGGCTGAAGTTTCTAGGCGTTACTGTTGGGGCCTGGACTCTTAATGTGGCTCCTTTACATATAATGGTAACTGTGTTAGGGTATAGGCCAAGTTTCTCAACCTTTAGACTGAATAATTCTGTGACGTGTCTGTGAATGCCTGTTGAGGGGGGAGTTCTCCTGTGCACTCTAGGGTCCATCCAGTATTCACTAGATGCCTGCAGTGCTCTCCCCCACCAGTCGTGGCAACAAAAAATATTTCAAGACACTGCTGAAAGATCCCTTATACTACTGGTATAAGCAGTAGCTAATATACTCGCACATGCAGCACACTATTTAGTTAAAGTATTTTGTAACATTTAAAGACACTAAGACAAGGCAAAATATCCATAAATTGTATGAAGAATTGTCTGCTCTTCATCTTTCTGCTCCCAATTTCAACTCCACAGGGAGATTATAAGACAGAGATCAGCTTAAGATCAGCTCTCTGCGTGCCTGAGAGACTTGCTCTTAATTAATAGAGCCTTTGGTACCTTTTACATTTTACATGGAATGTTGTACTCACTCTTATTCTAGTCTCCAGTCCTCTGTATACAATCATAACGACACTCTGGCTTTCACACTTTGGTTTCAATGAGCTGTTATTCATTCTCGGCCTGTCATTCTTTCTCTGTAGCACATCGATAGCCACGCAACACGGCCTCCATGTGTCTGGAATACTTGATGCATCGCACTTGCTAATGGCTTCTGGTCCATTAGTCCATTATCCTATTTACCACCTGTGAAAGTGCTAACAACAGGACCACTGACTTGTACTTGAGGATGCCTGGCTCCATTTATCTGATCTTCTGTTCGGCAGTAAGGTTCCATCTCTCAAACTTCAGTGAGATTTCTCAGATTATTTCTTGTGCCGACTGCCATGAGTTGCATGTTCTGTGAGACATGATGACATAGGATGTGGAGAAAAGATTCTATTAGAAATTAACAATAGAAGGAGCACAGCTGTGCAGCATGAGAGGAAGCTGTGATGAGGGCTCCTCCACCCCCAGAAAACCCAGGGGGAGGCCAGAATGAACATTGTTCCTCTGAGTTGACTTTAGTCAGGTCCAAGTGCTGGGGCATCTTATTCTCACTTTGCTCAGTTTCCTTATGCATGTGCCATGGGAAAGGGCATGGTTTCCTGTGGATCAGCTCTCTGCCTGCTACATGAACTGGAAGGAACTGAGCACTGGGTATTGTTGACCGCATTCACCACAGTCAGGCAGAAGTCCTTCCTTATAGGGAGTTCCAAGTGAGAATCTCCTGCTCAGCACATTGAAATGTATTCTGTTTTACACAAGAGAACCCAAGATCACATTGGCAGTCAGTATTAAAATTCACTTGCTCTCATTCTACTTTGCTTTTTCAGAATCTGTGAAAGGTGATTTTAATACTAACAGCAAAAATGTTTGGAATGAAAGGACAGCTGTGACCCTGTGACAGCATCCCACCACCTTCTCCTGGCAGGTACACCCTTTCTTGTGGGAACTTCATTTATTTCTTGTTCCCCTTTTGTGTGTGTTTTTGCTTTTCTTTTTTCCTTTTTTTCTTTTTGTTTCTGTGGCTTATTCATATCAAGTTGGCTAATTGGTCTTCATTTTTATAACTCATCCTCATTTTAAAAAATCTTTTAAATATGATCAATTTATGGCTAAGGGTTCTTTTACTCTCATTTAGATCAGTTATCCACCTGGACCACCTGTGTCCCTGACCATGCTGTCTTGTTGGGGATGGTTATTCCTGTTGGCCGAGGATGTCTGGTTTTCAGCCACACCATGACTCCAGGATGTCACGTTTTCTGATGACGTCCCCCATGCACATTATTCTTAAAATGTTTGTAAAAGAAAGTATTAGATAAACTTATCCAGCACCTATGCTTCTGGATGTACCCTTTCCTGTTAGTAACTCTTCAGAAACTGACATTCAGGAAATTATATGCTAAAACAGTCCTATTAAAAGAGTGATCTTAGCCCCCTGGAAAGACTCTTCATTTATGGAAATTTAGGCATGTTAGAAGTTGATGTGAGAATCTTCCTGGAGTTTCCATACTATATTAGTAATAACTTACTACAGATGTTCTGATAATACTACCTAAGTGAAGAATGGGACTAGAAAATCAGCTAAGGGTATAGAATTCTGATAAATTAATTTATGACCCCTACCAGGTTATCTTGTATTATTTCTTAAGAGAAGAACTTTATTAAGGCTCAGAATTCATTTTTTTTTGGCAATTCTGTACTGACAGAAGAGTTGCAAGGATACTAAAAGAAGTTGATTGTCTTAAGTCATTTGAAAACAAGTTGCTAGATTGGTGACCTATTACTTCCTCAAAATTTTAGTGTATTTTTCTTACAAAGCAGAAAGTTCTCCTGCATACCACAGTGTGAAGATGAATGTTAGTAAGATAACAGAATGCATGATTGCATGACCATGGTGCTGCTCAGACCACATTTAACTTTCACCTGCTGTCCCAGTATAGTTCTCTATAACAAAATAATGTAAAACTGCTGCTCAGTACCTGCTGAAGTGCTTCTTTAGTCTTCAGTCTGGAAGCATTTGTAGACTGTTCTTCATTTTTCACAATGTGATACATTTCAGGATTACCAGAAAAACATAAAATGAGTGAAATTTTATAAAATTCTGAACTGCAACCTTCCTTTTGGGTTCTCTTGATGCTTCCACACAATTAGATTTAGTCAGTGCATTTTTGGCAAGGTTGTCACAGAAGTGACAGTGTGCTCCTCTGGTAATTAACACACAGTTTCATTTTACCCAAATTTGGTGATAATTTTTGATCATTTGATCAAAGTAGCATCTGCCAAGTTTCTTTGTAAAAAGTATCTTCCTTACCTTGTAATGAACAAATATTTTGTAAGAAATTACTTTGAGATTATAAATACCTTATTCTTTTTTTATTTTAAAGAGTATAGAACAGAATAAAACCAATCAAGACAAACCACTCACTGTAAGAGACACAGGAATTCAAAACATGATGAAATAAAAAGTAGTCACCAAAATGCCTTTTAATGTCTTCAAAATAGCTGCAGATAACTTCAGACATAGTAAAAATCAAACAGAACAGAATAGAATAGAAACGATAAAAACAAAACAATGAATGTGATAAAGGACTTCAAAACAAGCCAGTAGTAAATCCAAAATTGCTACCGTAGTATATCATGCTATCCTTGAAGTAGTTTCTCTTGCAATGGAGTTTAACATAATCAAACAAAATAAAAGAGAATAAAACCCAACCCAACAAAACAATGGAAATGATATAGGACCTAGAAACAAGACCATAGGGAATCAGCAATGACTGCAACCCTCAGAAGGAGACCCCCCCCCCATTACAAACTGTTTACTGATTTCCTCTGAACCTATGATCAGACCACTGGCCCTAGACCTGCAATGTTAGTGAAACACCAAAGCACCACAGGCATCCAATTGCACTTCACCTTGCTAGCTATCATCGCAGCCTGTGTTTCTCTGGATAAGCCAGTCGCTTATGGGGGTGGGGGGTGGGGGAGTGAATGGTACTTCTCCTTTCCCAGCCCATGTGCTGAAGGAGCTGGGTCTGGCTGTTCCCACTCCGACCACAGCCCACGCCTGGCACTGGTTCCCATGGGCTTGTTTGCTGCTGCAGCCATTGTTCTCTCTAACCTGGTATGCAAATGGTGCTGACTCACAGGGAGAGACTTGGGTCTAGCAGTTCCCAGTCTGCCGAATATCTTATCTGTCAACAAATTTGCACTCTACATTTCAGCATGCATGGATAGCTTCCTGTTTTATTTAATCAGTCATAACCTACTGTTATCATTTATTTTGATACAGAAATTGGCAGCCTCTTCAAAGACCCTTCTGTGTCCTTTGTGACATCTTCATCTTTCTCTGAGTGTTTCCTTGCTTGCTGGCATGGTAAAATAGTCGAGGCTTATCTTTCACTGAGTCCCCCAAAACCTTGGGGTCAGTTATTTCTCAAAGGGAATCTGTTTCCTTTTGATGGAGCATTGGAGAATGGGGTTCAGAGACCTAGACCTGGGAACAATGTATTTCTTGCTGTTGAGTGTGCTGCTCCCAGGTCCTCTCTTTCAGGGAACACATGGATGAGTGTGTACATGCACATGTAGGTGCACATTTATATTCATTTCTATAAGTTTCTGTACAGATGTATTGAAAATCATATGCTCCTTGCAACACCTTCAATTTCAACGCAACACTACTTCAGTTTTTTTGCTCTTTCTGTATGTGTAGCCTTCTCTCTGAAAATAATAAAGCTGACTTCCATTATACTTAATATACATAAAATATAACAAGATGTTAGTAAAATCTTTCCTCTTGTTTTCCCTTGACTTGTAGTTAACCCTTTTGTCACTGGTACTGCTTCTTCCCCCACGGGGACTGCCTTCACCACACTAATTGGCTCTGACATCCTGTGCCATACCACACTCTACCCTGTGCACATGTGTTGGTCATCCTTAGGCTGACCCACAAGTATGGGTATGCTTCTTGTCCGGCTTGGGCTCTGACAGGCTGCAATTGACTATCCATTCGTTCATGATAATTGGGCTCCAACTTACTACACTGGGATACCCTTCCTATGCACACCCTCCTCACCCTCATGGCCTCTGATGTTCTCTCTGATTACCATGACTATATGACTGTTGTCCTGCTCACTTCTGAGCAGACATCCACCTTGGTTGGCCCCATCCGATGGCTTCTGTGTTAGAGAAGAAGAGATGAGAAAGAGGAAGAAGGAAGGAAACTCAGTGTTTAATCATATTTTCCTGTGATTCACTTATAATTGATATTTGAGTCCTTAAACCTAAACTTTTATAAATTTTACCTCACCATATTTTAATTTGAAATAACTAGAGGTAATCTGAGATCTAAAGATGTTTTATTTATCTTCATTGATTCAAATCATAAGAATATAAGAAGTGACATAAAAGATATTATCAATAATTAACCTATGAGGACTTATTTTCTGTATAGGTTATGATCTTTGTATAACTCTCCAAATCTGTCTGTCTGCTATCTATCTATCGTCTATCTATCTATCTATCTATCTATCTATCATAATACATATTTTGAGAAGAAAAATGAGATACCATAAACTCTAGAAAAATCACATGAAACATCATCGAGTAATAATGTGAATTTTATTTTCCAAGTAAAAGTTATATTGAGCACAATTTTTTAGCTCTTTCCTAAAACACCTAAAACTGGAGCAATTAGCCAGTTTTTACTTAGATATTTTACAACATGTATTTTGTAGCATTAGGGTCTTTGCACATAAGAAATCTCTTTAACTGAACTGTTTTTCAGCTGTTCAACAATGGCATTGAAAACCAGTACAATCTAAATCCTTCATAACATTGGTATTTGTTAATTTTTTAAAAGAAATCCATTACTTCAAAACAAACTGGCAGCCATTAATGCCAGTTTAACTTTAAGTATCCTGATTTTTCTTTTCACTGAGTAGAGGTGGGGGGCAGCTCTTCATTTCTGCTCACACCAAAATTAATTCTAAGCAAACTCCTGGGAGCCTGGAAATGAAAGTGTCTCACTGAGTTGTAATGTAGAACAGCAAATAAGATTAATTGCAAATTTGCTTTCTAGAAACCCACTTCTTATTCTCCTCATTCTGAAATTAAACACCACCATGGTGCAGCACTGTGCAGCTGTAAGAGCCTATGCCTCTGTAATAGAGGGTCCTGCTTACCAGTTTTCTGTCAGGCAGAAACTATACAAAGCCACCCTTGAACAACCATCTTTGACTCCCAGGGTTATTTTTATGTCCTCAAGGGATGTTCTTGTCTTCAAAAGTAGAATCTCCTTGTCAGAATGACCAACCTGAGCCAAATGCTCATCTTGGAAGCACTTTTTATTCATATTTAATTTCAAAACCATTTTCTTTCATCTCTTTTCTAACCAATTAATAGAGTTAAGGACCAACAGATTGTTCACAATAATGATGGGTACCATGAGACGTGGCATGGTTTCCGTTCAGTAGGTAGCAGTTCAGTGGGGAGACAGCAGACTTACCAACAGGGGTGACAACAATAGGAAAGGTAATTATTTTAGATTTTAGTTGAGGTTAATATTTTTATGGCCAGGTTCAACAATTCAAATTGTGAGGCAGGAATATAAATAAAGGTGAAAGATGTTAACGGTTTAAAATTATAGAAAAAGCTATCAAACTTTTAAATAAAACATGGATAAAATGTATTTTACTCTTTCACTACAGAGTATTTTATAATGATGGAATAAAGACAGTTGTGTAAGTATTAGCTTCCATATAACTGAAAACTGAAAGAGTATCAATGATGATAGAGTTTAGTTATTACTGAATATGCCTGATATTCTTTTGACAGTTTGGTTAGTGTTTAGAATATGATAAAACAAATATACACATAATTAAAAATATACTATGGATATTCCAGTAGATTTGTTTTTATTTCCTTCATTTCAGCAAAACCAATAACTATGCATTCATAATTCAGATCTTCACATACTTTGTTTTCTTGTTGCAATAATTTAAAACATCAAAAATTATAGTTACATTACTGAGCTGAATTTAAAAATATTTTATTAAAACCTAAGTTTTATTAAAAAGTTATTTTATCTGATAGTATCTAAAGTTACTTATCATTATAAATATATAACTATGAATTCTGTATATTATAATTAATGAATGTAGAGAAGTTTGATCAAAATTAAGGTTAAAATTTATTTTAAAAAGGTAATTAAGTGTTATTTAATATTTTAAATTTCAGGATACAATGTAGTTGTGTAGGTAAACAATGTATGTCTTACTGCAGGCCTGCTATATCTCCTAAAATATAATTATTGCACATAAATACACTTAAGAATAATATGAAGCTTTTAACATTGCAGAAAGCTTCTGGTCATGGTTGGTAATTATTACAAATGTCATGCTAAATTATGAATACATCCAAAACTACAATTAGGTTATTAACTGAAGCAAGAAAATGGACATGGAGCAGTCCGGGGAAATGATACTTTCAAGGCTCCATTGCAAGCACACAAAAGGACAGTGAGGACTGACATGTTAATTTATCTTGTCTTTTACTGAAGCAAATCCTGTGCTCAAATGATTATGCGCTCCACAACAACATTCCCATGAAGCAGTGGGACTTCTAGAATCAAATTCTTTGTGCTATTCATGCATAGTCACAGACTCCATAAGGAGAGAAAGGTGTACCATAATATCTCTAGGGCCAGAGCAGTGTTTATCACAAAAGAAAATGTTTACGTTATGGGCTACCTTTTTCCAGTCCTGTTCACTAGATTCTGAGCAACAGAGGTATGTGCTCTTCAGTGAGTGTGTGTATGTGTGTGTAACACAAGGCCCTGCTAAAGCTCAAAGCCCCAAGCAAGGAACTTTCTTGCCTATATCTAAATTAATCTAGTAATTTGGGAATTGGAAACATCAACCAAATTAGGGTAAGATTTTGGAGAAAGAATGAAATCTGAATCTAATCTTGGAGAATATATAGGATTTTGACCCCCACCCCCCAAAAATGAACAGGGAACATATTCTGGCCTGAAGTAGTATCAATTTGGAGAACAAATTTATCTCATCAAGTAATAAGAACTGCCTGAATAGCTAGGAGAAAATCTGGTGGTTCTCTTCTTGTCTACAGAATTTTAATATTAGAAATGCTTTTAAGTCCCTTTTATTGAAGACTTACTAATATACATATATAAACTGAGTATACAAAAGAGGCATTTTTTTCATATTCAGTGAGCAATGAAGGGTGTCAGGGTTGTTGGAAGAAACTTCACCTTTCTCAGTGGTCTTCACTTTGTAATCCACTTTTGCAATTCCATTGCTTCATTCTTTTACCAGCTCTCCTAAATCTTTCTTTGTGTCATCATTGTCTTCCTATTGTCTGGTCTTCAAAACAAAGCTGAATACAAATAGAAAGCAAATTTGAGGAGGATAATTTAACAAGATTGGAAAGCAATAATATTATTAATCAATTGTTTTAGGTTAACAGGTAGAAAAAGATAATGTTTTACTGTTAAGGTAAGATATTAGTCCTATCTCAGTTTTGATTTTTTTTTCTGATTTGTAACAATCAGATTACATTCTCTTTAAAGGCTTAAATCAGGCTGCCTGGCATTTCAGACCCTCTGATGGATTAGATGGCATTGGCATTATGGTAGGGCAGAACATTCTATGTCATTGATATGTTCTTAATCTCTCTTGTACTAGTCAAAGTGTTTTCTTCTGCAAAACTCCAAGGATTTTTCTTCCCCTGGGCTTTGAATGAGCATATAGTAAGACAGCTACATTTCAAACTTAGGGGACAACTTTGGGGCAACTATGCCCCACCACATATTCTTTTTGTCATGCCATAAATTGGCTAGAGTGGAAAATTTATTTGTATTTATATATAACTTGAACTGTACACATCGATATTCTTGACATTTGAGCTCCCCAAGGAATTGCTTTATTATTTTAAAGTAAAATTTGTTTTAGAATCACAAATTAAAATAACAGAAGACACCTAGGTTATTAAAGCGACTAATATAAATATGAATATGTACTTTATTTGTTTGAAGTGAAATATGTAAATTAGTTTTATATTAGGCTAAAAAGTGAATACTTTCTATACACTAGCTATATATATTGCCATATATACACACACCTCTTTCTTTAGTTGAAATATATATGTGTGCATATATATATATACACACACAAAGACATATGCGAAAGAATATCGTACGTTTGTGCATATGCGTATTTTCACTTCACCTTAGTCTAAAGGCACAAAAGCAATTTATGTGGATATTTTGTATATATGTATACACATATATGTGTGTGTGTATATATGCATATACATGTATATGAAAAATAATCTATGTAATAATAAATGTAATGTATTAGTAGAAAGAACATCCTGGAAAGAAGATAAAGCACTCTCAAGCAATAATATTGTCATGCTGTGATTTTCAGTGGCACTTATCTCCTCTAGAGGAACTAAAATCAAATCTGTAAAGATTTCTTTAGTGCCTTGTACACTGTGGTTCTCAAATCTGCAAATATTTCTTCAGTGCCTTGTATACTATGCCTTATCTCCTCTAGGAGAACCCAAATCAAATCTGCAAATAAAGTATTTCTTCAGTGCCTTGTATACTAAGACTGTACTTTACACAACCTGATGTTACATGGAACTAAATGGGGCTTCTATGCTGTTTGAGTTCTTTATTCTTGGACACTATATGGAGAACTAAGTGTTCTTTGTACTATTTTATGGCAAGCTTGTGCGACTGACTCATGAAATGGGTTGTTTGTCATTAAGAAGCTAATTTTTGAGGAGTTATTAATGAGTGAACAAAGTACAATATTTTGACTTTTCTAGTGACAAAATTGCTAGACACACAAAATTAATATTTGTTTTGTGACATCCTTAATGAAAATGCTAACAATGTGTTCTGGTAGAAAGATGCTGTCTGGATGTCCCCCCAAAGTCTCATGCAGTCGTAGAGGAGGGCTTCTAGAGTTTGTGAATGACTCATGGTCCAATGCTGAGATTATAGGTGTGAGTGCTACACTCAAGTGGGTGTGGCATGCATGCAATATAAGGGGTAAAAAGAGTCTTCTCTCTATGCTCCTCCTGTTTTTCTCTGGTTGCTGGTGCTGTTTTCTGTAACCATGAGGTGTTGCCCTCTGCTATGTGCCACTTTGCCTTGGAGACAGCTGATTATGGACTGAAACCTCCAAAAAATGTGATCTAAACAAACTTTTCCTTCCCTAATTTTGAGGGTCAGGTATTTTGTCTCAGCAATGAGAGAAAAGTTAACAAGACAGAATTTGGTACCAGTGGAGAGGGGTCGTTGCTGTGACTGTACCTGATCATGTAGTTCAGGTGCTTTTGGGAAGGGCTTGTGGAAAGAGTTTGGAAAGTTTTAGAGATGTCACCTGAAGGACTAGAGCTGTAATGCCTTAGGCTGTTATGTATGGGAGATTCTGGTCAGAGCTCAGGATACCAGAAGGCTGATGGAAATCCTGCTGGAAAAGAGCAGGCTTGGGAGGTTTCTGCTGGGAAGAAGGACTGTATGGGTTGTTGCACTCCAGACAATGTGTGTTACATATTGGCAGAAAGTTTGTCTGCATTTTACTCATGTCCAGAGACTGTCTGAGACTAAGACTAAGGGCAGCAGACAAATTAATCTGGCAGAAGAAATTTCAAGGCAGTCAAATGTTGAGGTGGTGACATGGCTATTGTTGGGAGCTTTTAGCCAGATTAATGTTGTGAATCAAGAACAAAGAACCCAGCAGAATGATTTAAAATGTTGTGAGTTTGGCCAAAAAGAAAGCTTCAGTAAACTGTGGACTGTAAAGATAGAGCTGAGATCTCAACTGTTGAGAAGAAACAGCAGAATAGAAAAGATGGCCTGGGGCCTCATCGGAAACAGTAGCAGGTCTCCACTCTTTGCAGCCTCAAAACTGCAAAAGTGAAAGACTTTGCTTTGAGGGGAAAGCTGCAGAGCACCATGTTCCAGAATGGCAGCAGAGGCCATGTGAAGTTTCAGAATGGTGGCTAGAGCACCAGGTTCCAGAATAGTGGTCTCTTAGAGAATTTGTTCATCAGTATCAGGTTCAGAGTGCTCAATGATCCAGACACTTGACTCCAATCAAGAGAGAGGAAAGCCTGGCTATTGCCCCAACTGTCAGCAGACCTTGGCACCATTTACGTGGCACTGGTTTTAGGCACATACAAAATGCAAGAGTTCTGAGGTTAAAAAGGTTTCTACCCTGATATGAGAAGGCCTGGGAGGCCAGGAAGTGTGACCCTGAAAATGCAGTGTGTGAAGCTGTGAGGGTGAAGCCAAAAGTGCAGTGGAGACCTCAGAAGTATGGAAAAGCCAGGAATGTAGATCATTTAAGAAAAGCTGCAATGATGGAGCAAAGAAGGCCTCAGAAAGAAGCCATGAGAGTTACAACCACCAGAAGTGACTTAGGGACAGAGTTACCACAGATTTCTTCAGATGCTCCAGATGGAGTTACAGGATTTAATGTTTGCCCGGCTGGATTTTGGACTTGCTTTTGTCCCATTCCTTTGTATTCCCCTATTTGTACCTTTTGGCATGGTAATGTTTATCTTGTGTCATTGAATGTTGGAAGTATTTAACTTTTCATTTACACAGGGAATCACAGCTAAGAGTTTGCCTAAAATCCCAGAGAAGACTTTGGACTTGGAATTTTCAACAATGCTGAAATTGTTAGGATTTTGGCAACACTTGGATATGGACTAAAAGTCTTTTGAATAAAGGATATATAAAAGTCTTTGGTGGGCCAGGGACACAATGTTATGTTTTGAGTCTGGAGTTCCCACAAAGCCTCACACAGTCATGGAGGAGGGCTTCTAGAGTTTGTAAATGACTCATGGTCCAATGATGGGATTATGGATGTGAATTATACATCCAAGTGGATGAAACCTACTTACGATATAAGGGACAGAAAGAGTCTTCTTTCCATGCTCCTTCCCTTTTGCTCTTGTTGCTTGTGCTGTTTTCTGCAGCCATGAACTTTTGCCCTCTGTCATGTGCCACTCACCTTGGAGGCAGTTGATTATGGACTGAAACCTCTACAAACTGTGAGCTAAATAAACCTTTCCTTCCTTCATTTTGGGCATTGGGTATTTTGTCTCTGCAATGAGAGAAAAGTAACCAACACAGGTTTAATAAAAAATAAATCTCCAGATTTGGCAAAATCCAAGTCCAGAGGAGAGTCATTTACCATGGGCAGGAGTCATAGAAGTAGCAGTAGGATCCAGGCATGATGCAGCATCTAATACTCATTCTGATTGGTGAAGCTGATTGGAATTAGAAAGCAAAAGACCATTGGCTAAGAGTACAAAAAATGGAGAAAATTTGAATATTAACATTGTAGGATATTTCTGTCAGATGCAAAGGACCATACATAGTAGTCCCCCCAAATCACAGATAGTCCCCCAACACCTTTCCTGTACTGCCCTGGATGTGCAGTCACTGTGGTTGTACTGTGGTCTTGTCCCTTTGACACTAGCTCATTGATCTGGGTTTGGATTCCTAGGACATCAGGGTGAGCTAACCAGGTTCACTTTCTTACAAATGTGAAGATTGAGCCTGAGTGATACAGGGAAAAAAGCCATTATTTATGCTCATTTTGACAAGTACTCTTCAGATAGTTCTTGCTGACATACTAACTCTTGTATATATTGGGAAAGAAAATCTACCAATCTAAGTGTCACTTTTTTATGTTTAAGAGACAATAAGAATGTATCCTCTGTAATTTTGTTGTTAGAAAATGCAATGCAATGTGTGCAAATGGTTAGCTAAAAGAATAAGAGTAGTAAGTTTCAGTGAGTTTTCATTTTAAAAAAAAATCTATTCTAAGAACAGTGATTCCAGAACTTTCTGAAATCACTCCAGCATTTTGGGCCTCAGTTAAGATCCTTCAATACTAACTTTTTTTATATATATATAATTAGAGAACAGTAAGATATCATAGTTTTAGTAGCTGCATACCTTTGTTTTGTAATCAAAGATGAAACTTGGTAGGTGGGGGAAAGAACTTCCTTTGTATATAAAAAAGCAGGATGTCATCTGTTTATAGCACGCTTTGTAACAGCAGAACAACAGAAAGAGTATGCTGGTTCATGCGTGTTCACCTATTGGTACCAGTGAAAGAACAATTCTATAGCATATAGGCCATATAAACTCAAATTCTATGGTAACTTTTCTATCTTCACAATGACATTTCCCCTCCACAGGTCTATGGCTAACATGAACATTCAGAGGGACATTTGTGTCTTTGGTCCCTGAGATGTGACCCTGGGACATTCCCATTCTTCTTTTTGTGGTCTAACATCAAAGCCTGGTTTGATGTTTTAATAGTTAAATGTTAGCCGGGCGTGGTGGTGCACGCCTTTAATCCCAGCACTCAGGAGGCTGAGGTAGGAGGAGCGTTGTGAGTTGGAGGCCGGCTTGGGCTACAACGAGAGCGCAAAACTGGCCTGAGCCACATAGTGCGACCCTGCCTCAAAAAACCAGGGCTGGGAGTTTGGCTTAGTGGCTTAAGCACCTGCCCTGGCAGGTGGGAGGTTATGAGTTCAATCCCCAGTGCCGCAAAACAAACAAACAAACAAACAAACCAAAAGTTAAATGTTTACAAAGTGAGTTCAAGGCCAGCCTCAACTACATAGTGAAAACTTGCCTCAAAAAGACAAAAAACAAAATTGGAGGGATTTACAACTTCACTCATATAGTATTTAGCATCGTTATAACACTGAATCCAGCACAACACTTGCAGACAGACATCCCCATAGAAATTATTACTAAATATGAATAATAATTTTG
This sequence comes from Dasyprocta punctata, assembly GCA_004363535.1. Lineage (NCBI taxonomy): Eukaryota > Metazoa > Chordata > Mammalia > Rodentia > Dasyproctidae > Dasyprocta > Dasyprocta punctata. Next base: position 26,491 of record RJWM01004649.1, on the reverse strand, counting down.
TTAGTTTTGGGAAAACACAGTTTTACCAGATGGCAATTGTAAGCATAGGTCCTTTTAGGCTAATACATCTTCTCCAAATAGTACTTTACTGTTCAAAAAGAAAGCAAATGACACTGTCTCCTATAAAGTAATAGATTTTGTTAAAACTCATATATAAGGAGATTCCTTTTCTGGGGATAATTTTAGAGAAAAAATTCACTTTACATTGCAGTAAATGTGGCTGAACATTTTTGTTGCCTTTATGACACCAGGAACAGGGAGTTAAAAAATACAATGTAAGGAAGCATTTTATCAAACTTTAGGTGAAATTAAATCATTTCCCTTTTTCAATAAGAACTTGTGTCTTATTGTGGAAAAGGATGAACTTTGAATTAAGATAGACACTGATAAAATGCTGGCTCCAACCTTAAACAACTTATTCAGCCTCTCCAATCCAGTTGTTTACCTAGAAGTGGGAAACCCAACTTCATGAAAATATTACGAATATCAAATGAGGCATGCATAGTGTATCACTAACTTTTGTTTTCATTCAAAGTGTACCTGTTCTCATATTTTTTTTATCTGAACCAGATCATGTATCTTATTATACATTGCTGCACTGAACCAACCAAACCTAAATTTGTCAAAAAAATCTGCCCATCAAAAGACATTAATAAAATTAAAAAGAGTTACCAAATAAGGGAAAATATTTTCAAAGTGAACAAATGAGTAACAGATTGAGAGAAAATATTCCAAGTCTGTGTATTTGACTTTGGAAAATACATCAATTAAAGGGAAAAATATGACCACTAACGTATGAAACAATACACACAATTTATGTTCAAGAAAAGAAAATAGAAACCAGAATTCAGAATGTACAATTTAATATCTATGAATTCTAGAACAGACAAAACTAATTTATGAAATTTTTTTATGCCTAAATCTTGTAATCTGAACAACTGTTTTGAAGGTAACTATACGCAATATGTTAACTAGTGTTAATTTCCTATTATTTTGTTTTGAAATTTTGTATCATCATTTTTATTCTTTTTTTGTTGTTGTGCTTTCAAAAATAAAAAGAAGACAAACAAGAAGAGTGATGTCCTCTGGAATGAGGGATTGAATAGGAAGGGATGAAAGAAACATTTTGGAGTAACAGAATTATTTCATTTGTTGATTAGCTTGTATATTGAGTATATTAATTCATCAGAACACATCAAACTTCACACTTAACACCTACTTTTTAAGTGTTGCAATTATTTCTCAATAAAAGGTATATTGGAAAATAGATAATTTAGATGAGTTCTGCTTTCTATAAATGTGAAGTTAGTGCATTGAAGAGATATGTAAAATCTTTTACAGGGTATCATTTTCAAATTTGCTTAACTTACGGTATTGTGGGTTTGTTTTTCTCTCCAAAATTTGTTGCTCATTCTTTCACTATGTTGTTGCTTTCATTTATTAGCAGATTAACTAATTTCCAAAACAACCTAAAACTGTATTTCTTTTCCTTAATTTACATTATTTTTGTCACTTAAAATGCTATTATCATGCATGTTAAACATATATTCAGTGTTTTCAGATTTTATAGATCTGATGTGAAAGGCTGAAATTAGTGCACTACTTAAGGACTGTAAACTCCAGACAAAAGTATTACATAGAGGATAGAGGAGACCAGATATAAATTTTTGCTTTTAATTACTTTTAGTACTTTTATGTTGTTCATTTCATAGTACTCAACAGAATCATTTATTCATATTTCACCCAAGTTTCCCATTTAGTTGATGGTAATAGGAAGCAGATTACAGACTAAGAACAAAAGATTCTCTCATTCAGGATTTTACCTCTTGGATTTTTCAACCATATCTTAGTACATTTTGATAGTTTTTGTGATGAGTAATTTTGTCAACTAGATTGTTAAGGGATGCCCAGATGGCTGGAAAAACATTATTTTTGGGTGTCACTGTGAGAGAAATTATCAGGGGATAAGTGTAGAAAATTCACCCTCATCTACACTGGTGGGTGTCTTTCAATCTGTTCAGAACCAAACAAAACAAAATTACAGAGGAAAAGTGAACTTGCTCTTTGCTTGATACAGTATATTCACCTAACCCTGCCACTGAGTATCAGAGTTCTTGGTTCTCGGTATTTTGACCCTAATACAAATAGCTCCCAGCATCTAACCTTTGTGGCCGTAGACAGAAATATACACCAACCCTGCCATGGCTGTGAGAACTGACTCAGCCTGACTTAATCTGACTCAGTGTGAATTACACCACAGGGTTCCCTGTTTTTCCTCCCGTTTAGAGACCTGATGTTGCAGGGTTTCTCAACCTCTATAATCATGTAAGCAAATAAGTGCAATAAATCTCCCCTTCACTGTTTATGCACATATCTCCTACTGGTCTGTTTCACTAGGGAACTCAACCTGATACAGTCTTCTCATCTGTAAACTGTACTTCATATTTTAGAAGATACTTCTCAGATAAACAATGAAGTAAATACTTTGTTCATTTCCGTGTAACTCTGACCAGCCCAGCACCTCCACACTTCCTAGCCTACCATTATTTTCAGTGCAGTGATACACTTTCTTATACTACCTTTTAAATATGATGTGAGCAAAATATAGCTCATTTACTTTGTCTCCAACTTATCTGGTGTTTTATTTTATTTTATTTTATTTTTTTGCCTACCTTTGAGAATGAAGGAAAAGAATTTTTAGTCTAATTGTGTTCAAAACTTATGCTGATGCAACAATTTAGATTGCAACTTTGGTAGAGGAATTAAAAATTATTGAGTAATTATTGTAACTCAGAGAGACCATAATTAACAGGAGAGCTCCTGGAACCAGTAGAAGAGAAGCTACCCCACAACAGATAGCTCAGCCCCAAGAGGGCAATGGAGCAGCTGAACAACTGTCTCGTTTTTAGATGGTTTTCATTGTCTTTTGGTAAAAGTATTTAGGATCTCAGATTTCTGTCAGCGTTCTCATGCTTTCCAGATAAACTTTGCATGTGAGTTATATGGAGATCAGAAGCTGATAAGATACTATCATTGGGCACCTTGAAACACATGCTGGTCATTAAGGCTTAAATTCCATTCCCTGGGTCTTCTGCTGGTATCTTTGCGTCGGGCTGGTTTTTCTTGAGAAATCAGTGATCTTCTGCTGACTCAGCATCATCTCAGCCTCCATGGTACTGGAGATCCTCTCTGAGATCTCTCTGTTTCCTCTTTGACTGAGGCCTAGTTGCTATTGTAAATACCTATGACAGCCTACCCTGTCAGGGTCACTAGTCACATGTGCATATATTTCTGGTCTAATCCACATGTTACAGCAACAAAGGGCAACTTAGATCCCCTCTTTGCGAACTTAAAAGGCCAGCAGATTCCCCTGAAAGTGGGATGGGGAGGCATTGCTCTCAGCATATACATATTTGGAGTAACCATAACAGAACAAAACCATAGCCTGCTGCTGTTGAGGTTTCTCTAACACATCTTAATGTTTCTAAAGTCACATTTTTCTGTTGCTTTCTCTATTTCTAGTACCAAATGTGAGAAGTTCATTTTTTGCTTTAACTTTGTATTTATTTATTTATTTTTGTGTTTTTTTTTTTCCAACAAGGTCTCACTATGCAGCCCAGGCTGGCCTTGGACTCAGTGATCCCCCTACCTCAGCCTCCTGTGTGCTGGAATTACAGGCATGTGCTACCACATCCACTGGCTCAATTTCGTTATATTCATATCACTTCTAACTCCAGCCTCAGGGGTAATCAATCATTGAAGGAATGTTACAAATAGTTTTTCCCAGCTTAGCCTTTATATATTCAATGGCAGCCCACTGAATTTGGGCAAAACTTTCCTTAATGAAAAGCCACTTCCCAATTCTACTGCAGTATATATGCTATTATCAGTGCTTCTCACATTTTTTAAAAATTTCATTATCCCTCCCTAATGAGACATTTTCTCCTTTATTCTGGAGTCTCTTCTTTCTCTTTGTGCTTTATGTTTCATCCTTTCTTGTCTATTCATATGCATGACAGTAGCCTCATCTTCCTAGTATTGTTATTTTTGTGTTTATTGGAATAGTCAGATCCATATGCAAACTTGAGGTTCGCTTTCCTGCTTTAAAAATCCTTCACTCAACCCGTTTTCCCTGTCAGTGGCCCATCACTTTGTTTGCTACAATTTTTAGCAAATTTTTTTCAAAATGTCCTTTATTCTTTTTGTTTTCAATTACTTTCTCCTCTATTTTTGTTAGCTCAAATTATACAATGGCCCTGCATCTTCAATGAAAATTCCCATTTCACTTGAAAAGTTCTTCACTGTGGCCTATTCCTGCCGCTGGTCTGCACAAACTTACCACCAATCAGATAACATCCCCTAGGAGACTGCTGTTTCTGCTCCTCTCCCCGGATACCGCCCTCCCCTTTTTCCCTATTGGCCCACACCCACTATACAGACCTAAGTCTGCCTAGATACTGTCCTCTCATTGGCTCTCACTCCCTATTGGCCCGCACCCTCTATATAGCCTGCTGCACTTCCACATTAAACCGGATCTGCGCCATCAGCCTGATCTCCGCGTCTCCTTTGTCTCCTTGGTGCGGTCCTGCCTGGAGTGAGGCCCATCCAGCCTCACTTCACAGTGCCTCCTGTGACTTTTTTTCCTCACTAAATTCAATTGTCAATAGTTGGTTCCTACTTTGCTTGATCTATCAATAGCATTTGAGTTTTGACACAAGTAATTGTCCCCTTCGTGTGATTCATTTTTTTTTCCTGCTTGGTTTCCAAGTATACCTTACTCTTGGTTTTCTGTACCTTTCTCAGTGCTCCTTCTCACTTCTTTTCTTTTTTCTTTTCTTTTCTTTTCTCTTCTCTTCTTTGTTCTTTCCTTTTCTTTTATTTTCCTTTTCTTTTCCATCTTCCCCCTTTTCCTGACCTACTAATAGAGAAGCAACTCTGAACTACATCACTTATACTCTTTTGGTAATCTCATCTGATTTCATTGCTTAAATGTCATCTCTATAACAGTAAATCCCCACATTGTATTTTAAACCTATATGTCTATAATTAACTCTATTCTTATATATCCAAACTTGCCTTTCTAAGCATAGTGTCTCTATTAGATGAAATTCAAAATCCATTTCACATACAGCCCTTCACTTGCTCAGGTAAAGATCACTGTATCCTTTCAGTTGCTCAAGGATAAGCTTTGACATTACCCCATGAGTCCTTTATTCTCTTGCACACAAAATTCTATCTACCAGGAAATTCTGTTGACTTTACCTCCAACGTAAGTACTGAATCAATCATACTGAGTATTCACATTGCCAGCCTCCTACCATATCTGGTAGCACTGCAATAGTCTCTTTTGCTATATTTCTATAGTCTACTTTTTTTTAAAGAGTAAAGCCTATTACTGCCATTATTTTTGAAAGAAAATCATCTTAGTCCTTTGCTCAATATCCTATGAAGGGTCTCTATTTCAATGTAAAAGCCAAAAATTTTGGAGCAGACATGTGAACCTTCCCATCTGACCTCTGTGGCCTCTCCCCATGTCTCTTCCTTCTCCCACTCAAAGACTGCTGTAGCCACACGGCCTCGCCGGATGTCCTCCTACAAGCAAAACACACTCTTGCCTATGACTTGTTTGCCTTGGCTACTTCTTCTGTCTCAAAGTCTCTTCTTCACAATACCTACCTGGATAATCCCCTGCTTACAAATCATTTGGCCCATGTCACCTGAGAATTGAGACCTACCCTGACCACCTTCCTTAAAATTGCAACCAAATCACCACTCAATGTTCTGAAACCCTTAAAATCTCCATCTGGTATTCTTTGTGTTTTCATTGCATTTATTTCCCTTCTAATATAATATGGTAGAGACCTTCAGTGTTCATCAAATACATACCTGCTAATATAGACTTTGCAGTATCCTTTGCAAGTAGTATAGAGACATGACCAATTTTGACCAATCAAATATAAGGAGAAGTAACCTATCATTTCTTAATTCAGACATTTTTGTCTACTCTATTTTTATTTTCTTTGGCTTGTTGGCAGAGTGTCTTTGGATGTCATTTTGCAGTTGATTTAAGCACAAGATGAAAAATAAGGTTTATTGGTTAAGCCTGTGAAATACTGAGGCACATGCTTGGCAAACACTAGTACTAACTGTTCACATTAAAACAATTCTACAGCATATTTAGTAATTTTTTGGCATTGTCTCTTCCCAGTCAGAATATAACCAACATTATGATGAATAGTCTCTTCCTGCTTTTTATACTGCTTTATCGTAAGTGCCCAGATCAGTATTGCCATACAGTGGACAATAAGTAGTTATAGATTGAATGTATGAATGAACTGAAAAAAATTTTTTTTTTTTTGCTTTCTGTCTTGGTTACTTTTCTCTCACTGCTAGGACAAAATGCCTGACACCCAAAGTCAAGGAAGAAAGGTTTATTTAGTTTACAGTTTTTGGAGGTTTCAGTCCATAATCAGCTGATTCCAAGGCAGGGTGGCCTGACACTGGGGCAATGCTTCAAGGGAGCAGCCAGAGCAAAGAGGGGAAAACAAGCCTCTTCTCTTCCCTTGTAGTGTACACAGGATATCCACCCCCAGGGTGTGTGTAGCACTCACAAGATCTCTGTGGCCTCCTCTTGCACAGGATGAGGATATTTACAAAGCAAGTATCCTGACTCCCTGCTGAGTGTCTTAATTAAACTTCTAAACTTCTTAAATTGACACAATGTATCAACCACAACACTTTCCTTCCTTGGTCTGACAAGTGGTCCATATTGTCTTCTCTCCAGGCGCATGTGGTTTAATTCCTGCAGTCATTTGATTAAGCATGGTGTACTGGAGGGCAGTAGAATATTTGAAATGGGACATAGGGGATGAGGAAATCCTCGGGCAATTTTACTCTTCTTCCTGTCTTCTGTTTAGACAAGATGAAACAGCTAGTTTCATACTACAGACAGGGTGGTATAGAATGAGCCACAGCTGGCGTTGTGTTTGTGAATGAAGCACAGACAAACATTCAGGAGAATTTCCTATTGTGAACTAAATACCTTCCTTTGCAACAATCCCTGATTCCCAGCTTGCAACATTGCACACATAGGTGAAATCTAAATATGTGTATGCAATTCTCTCAGATCAGCAGTGCAATGGTTTATGGGAAAGCCTGCCCTGCAGTCACTGAGAACTTGTTGGTACGCTGTGGGGAGCCTTGCGTGCTATGTGGCTTCACGCCCAGTGGAGGCCCAGCTGCTGGCTCCTCTGCATGACCACACCTCACGGCCGACTGCCTTCAGTGGTGGGAGGCGGTCTTGAGCTTCAGACTGTGACAGTATAAACTCTAGCAAACCATTCAAGCTAGAAGCCTGGAGTGCTTGTGTTGACATTATAGAACCAAGTATCCTCATCCTTCTGTTTCCTTAACAATATGGACTTTATAAAAAAGCACATATATTCCCATGATTATTACTAGCAATACCTTTTTCTGTACTCGCATATCACAAACCACACATACACATATATTATCCTTGAACCAAAGCCCAACATATTGACTGCATGATGGGCACATATTAACATGAATATTTGATGAAGAGTGAACTAAACAAATAGGCAGATTTTTTAAAAAAAAAAAGTAACATTAAACAATAACTAGAGGAGAAAAATTTCAGCTTTATATCTCTGTTGCATCCTCCTGGATCATTCTCAGAATTTTATTTCTTAAAAGAATACATGCATACTTTTCTCTATATCACCCCCATTTTTTCCAGCTAGAGCATCTTAAAAATCTTTCACAGACTGCGATTCCTAAAAATCTAATAGGAGGGACTTTTATAAGTGTGTGTAGTGGGTAATATAGAAATTAAGTCATTTTGCTGCCATTAGTATTGCGTCCTCTTTTGGAAAGCTGAAGTCATGTTGGAGTATAATCTATGTGTTCCAGGAAGAATCTCTGGAATAGCCCTGGTCAGTTATGTAAGTATAAGAAAGGAATGGCACCTTGCCTTAAAGCAATGATATAATATTACCTTATTCTTGGCTTTGATGAAGCTTATTCCCTCCCAGTAACCCTGTGCATTTAAAGCACCTCCTTTGGGGGAAATTAAGCCAATTTGCTCCTAAGAGGAAATGAATTGAGCCCTCCAATTTTGCCTTTTTTTTTCCCAATTCACAGCATTCAGCTACTGATGAAAAGGTGTTTCATCCTGAGGTTGATTTTGAAGACAATACAGAGGCCTCAGAAGGGGTCTCACTGTGTACACAGAGTGTGGTCTATGCTGCTTCCCTGTGGGTTATCACTATGGTTCAGTCAGTCCTGAAGACAGATGTCCTGCAGACCCAGCTGCCCTGGCCTGGAGTGGGGGATTTGGAACCTAAACTAGTATAACCCTGGGAGTAGAGGAGGTATGGAATTAGCAAGCTCAGGAGCCTAATCACTATGCAGTTCTTAATGTAGTTAGTAGAAGGCAAGCACCAGACCTGGTGGGAAGTTTGGCTGTGTCTGCAGAGCAATTATCATTATATGTGCACAGAGGGAACCTTTCAGAAAGCGGGATTTCATTTAGAAGACAGCTGTGAAGCAGGCTTTGTACTTGGCAGCTAATCGACACAGTGCTGAAGAGTTTAGTTTTTAGAGTGAACTCTATCTCATATTGCCCACTTACATACATTCTAAGCTTGTATATAGCTGCTCTCTCCCTCCAGCGATAAAGTGACTCTCCTTTAACAAAATATTACTCCAGTTTTTGGAGAAACAGCTTGGTTTAGGTCTGTTTGCAACAGAGATGCTGTATTAACAAGTTTAAGAATCATAATGGCACTAAATAGTAAGGAAGAAAGATGTGAGCTGTGGTGGGACCACACAACAGTGAGAGCTGGCATGTGATACACAGAATATTTTCCTGAGCATGGGAGGTTATGGGATTTGCTCAGTAAAGAGATGTGGAGCTAGCAATCCTTGTTGAAGATCCCGAGGGTTTAAGGGAACCCAGAAATTGTTCAACTGGGGAGACAAAAGCTGTGAGGTAAGACTGGAGAATCACTACTAAGGATTTTTACTTTATTCAAAAGGAAAAAGAAAGCAAGAGGAAGAATGACCCTGCTCGATTTACATCTTAAAGATACATTTCTTTATAGCTGAGTAGTACTCCACTGTGTAAAAATATCACATTATTTGTTGGTTAATGGGCATCTGAATTGTTTCCAAGATCTGGATATTACAAATTGTGTTGCTATAAACAAGGGTGCACATATATCACTGTGGTATGATGTTTTCAATGCCCCAGACAGGGAATAGATGGGTCAAATCGGACCTCAAATCCTAGTTTTCTGTGGAATTGCCACACTGATTTGCACAGTGGTTGCACCAGCCTATACTCCCACCAACAATGGAGAAAGGTTCCTTTTTTCCCACAGCCTTTCCAGCCTTTGTTATTGGTTGATTTCGTGATGTTGGTCATTCTTTTGGAGTGAGATGGAATCTCAGTGTTGTTTTAATTTACATTTCTCAAATGACCAATGATGTTGAACATTTTTTGATATATCTATTGACCATTTGTATTTCTTCATCTGAGAAGTGTGTATTCATCTCAGGTACTCATTTTTTGGATTGGGTCTTTTAATTTAGGGGGGTCTAATGTTTTTTTATTTCTTTATGCATTCTAGTTAGAAGTCCTTTGTCGAGAGACAGTTAGCTAAAACTTTTTCGCAATCTATGGCATTTTTTTCACTCTGTTGGTGATTTCTTTTGAGGTGTGAAAACTTTTTAATAAGATGAGATCCCAGTTGTTGATTCTTTGAATTACTTCCCATGCAGTTTGATTTTTGTTCATGAGCTCTCTGCCTACCCCTATGTCTTTGAGATTTCTACCTGCTTTGTCTTCCAGTAGATTTAATGAGGCTTTTATAGGTAAATGGATGCAACTTGAAACCATGCCATAAGTGTAATAAATCAGACTTGCTTGTGTAAATACTGTATTGTCTCCCTAGTGTAATAAATTGAGAGACTAAATAAAATTCAAATGGCACAATAGATACTGTGAAAGGGAAAGAAACGACTCAAAGAGAAAGAACAACTTGGGTGGGTGAAAGGAAAAAAGAAGGAAAGGAAATGGAAAAAAATATAAACATATATATGTATACACAAGACAGCTAAGACAATTGTACTACTAATTCTATCTGTTCAAGGAAAGGAACAATTAGTGCTCATATTGTTTGATCAGCTTTGCATGCCAGTATCTGGATATCTGAGCAACTTTTTTGAAGATAATAATATGCAACATACCAACCATTGTTAAATGCCTATCATCTTGTCTTGAAATCCTGTATCGCTATTGTTTTGGGTTTTGTTGTTGTATGTCTTTTTTTTTCTCTGTTTTCTCTTTACAATGAAAAAAGTGACAGTTGAATTAGGAAATTTCAAGCAAAAATAAATAGAAGAACAAAAATTTATTAAAAAAATTAACTTTTACTGAACATACTTGGTTATGGTAGGCCAAAGAATTGTGTGTGTGTGTTAGTAGCTTCCTGGGTATGGGTTGGAAAAAAATTAAAAGGTCAGAAGTAAATAACCAGAAAGAATAATTCTAGATGGTCAATGACTTGCTGGAGGTCGGGGAAGAATGTATGAAGAGAAAAAATGCTCCCCAGGCGTGACTACCTAAATGTCAGTTGTACATTAAAATTGAATGAGATGTCAAACAATAACTGGTTCAAATTTCTCTTTAATTATAGAGAAGTTGATGTAGGACAAAGTAGTAAAGGGAGTTTCGTTTTGTTTCTGTGTATGTGGTTATTTAGTGATGGAACCAAATTAGATTAGAACTAAAGTCATGGACATTTTTCATTATCTCTCTTTGCAGTACATTTCCTTTAATACATACTAATAGTCACTTACGACTGCTAAATAATTTTCTTAACATATATGAAATCACACTAGGTTGCTTTTCAACAATTTTCTCTTTCTTCATTTCTTTCAAAAGTATTGAATATTTACCTGTTCGATACACTAGAAATTGCCTACAATTATCTATCTAAGTGGCAGAAATGGACTAACTCTTACACTTGAAAGCCCCACCTCAAGTTATTGGGCACAGCTCAGATATTCTACCCAAAATCCTTATTAAAAAATTGTATTATGTATTCATGCAATTTGACTAAAATGTCACAGATTTCTCAGTTAGATATAATCTTCCTCATCCAGAGTCCAGTGTAACTGCTCACGGTATCCCTCTTTTGGGGAGATGTGCAGCATTGCAGAGACTCAGATGGCATCACCACTAAAACTTTAGTATTTGCATCTTGCTACACTGAATAAATGCCAAGAATTTAACTTCAGACATTTTTTTGTTTTAATAATTCAACTTCAATACAACTACTATAAGTTTAATCAGGGGAAACCAAGGGAAAAATTAAATAGATGTTTCAATTCAAATGCCAGCATTTAGATAAAGAACTGCATAAACATGGACATTTAATTTTATTGAAATTTAAATGAGTTTCCTACTCATTGGATATCTAAGGTCTGTTAATTAAGGTATGAGTGGCCTGTAAATCTTGGTTGAATGCGTATTTGCCACTTACGGCTGTGGCTGACAATAGCTTTCTGTAGAAAATAAAGAATAAATCTAAACCAATTAAGATACTATATGTGTAATTATGAATATTGTAAAAGAAATTAGTTTGCTAAAGAGTATGCATTTTAGCATGTGTTAACATTTTATTTCATTAATTCTTGCTAACTCATTGCTGATATCACACAAAAATGTGCTAATAACTGTCTTTTGGACAAGTTAAAAAAGAGAGATCATATAAAATTGTATGTAAATCTGATCCTGCTCACAGTCAAGGATGAAGATTTTAGGGAGTACATTGTTTAACACAGTGTGAAAGAGGAGCTTTAGGGATTTTAAAATTATGAAGACGTAACTTTTGTATCTGAAAGCTCGCAATCTTATTTGTGAAAGAGACAGAAGTGAGCTACCATAACTGCTGCTATAATAAAAATTGCAGGCAGTATTAAGAGCATAGCTGTTATTTCTACTGTGGGCAGTTACTGGATTCTTGACTCGGACTTTCAAAAAGGCGAGACATTTCAGGTAGTGAAGGGCACTGCAGTGATCACAACTTTCTCAAATCACTTCTTACAAAAAGCATTTCTCAGAAGCAATCCAAGTTATCTAGATAAATGAGATGGTAAGTAAAATTATGTAGAATTTGAAAATATGGTGAAAGAAAAACATAATTGCTGGTTTACTCTTTGTCATAACAGAATATTCTCTAAATTCTTCTAGAAATGTTTCTTTGTTTTGACTTTTTATTCGTTTTCTCTTAGGATAAAATCTATGTAAAATTCCATGATAACAACATGTAGATTTTACCCAGGAGAGACAAAAATGATTTCTATTCAGGAGAAAAATGATTTTGAAAGTTGCCGTTTTGTTGTCTGGGGCCATGTAGCCTATTCCAGCATTTATTCTGTCATTGACGAAGTGTACTCAGTCTTTGGAATTCTTTTTGAAATCAACTTTATCATGCTGTTGGCTGTCTGACAAATGAGTTAAATATATCCTTGATACATCTTTATCCCATATTTGGAAAATCGTGCTTTTCTCTTATTAAAGTTACAGTAGGATAAGGCATCCACTGGAGTTAATCATTTCTGAGTCACAAAGAAGTTGGTCCCCATCCCGCTTAACAGAAAGGATGATATTATCCTTTTCTTTGCTTCCTTTTCACACTTTTTCCTCCCTGTGGTCTCTGTAGGAATCTCAGGAAAATAACGAGCACTCACCTTCCACTCAGAGAAGGGTCCCAGGAAAGGACCTGATGCAGACCTTTGCATTGCATTTGTCCTTAACGACAGAAGAGTGTGACAGTAAGTGTGCTAGGGAACTCCTCTTCACTTGCAAAACCTCTTTCACTGCCAGCTCTGGAAATAAGAAAGGAGAACAATTTACAAGGCTCATGCTGTTGTTTAACTTCCATATTCTCATAGAGCATTTTTATCAGCCTAAAATATAGATTTTTAAATTCACTTTAAAATTTCATTCAAATTAAGATTATAATCCATTTCTTGGGGAAAATAGATGATATCAGGTGGCCCCTGATTCAATGACAAAAACAAAAGTTGTGTTCAAACCCTCTTGTTGATAGACATAGGAACGTCCCAGAAATTTAGTTTCCTGTTGCACTCTGTTCCCTGCAAAACAAGCAACAGACTCATTACTGTATATTCCCCTGAGCCTGCAGCATATTAACCATTGTATTTTCATTTTATTCTCTATGTTAATTTTCCACTAATGTAACAACATACCTGAGATAATAAACTTAAAAAGAGGATATTTTATCTGGACTCACAGTTGTGAATGGTTCAGCCTATGAGTTACTGGCAATTTTGCTTGGAGCTATAGTGAAATTATCCGTCATGGGAGGAAATGCATAGTAGTAGCAAAGCCACTCACTTCAAAGCACTGGGAGGCTGAGATCACAATATTTCCTTCAAAGTCTTGTCCCCAACCATGGAACTGCCTCCTACTGAGCTCTACTTCTTCAGTGTTCCACCACTTCCCAGTAGAAAGCCAGGCTGGTGACCAAGTCTTCACAAGACCGCTGAGGGCATTTATTCAAACTTTAGCACCTTTAAAACTGGTTTGTGAGGTCCGTACCTTTTATTTTTTTTTTTAAATGAATGATATGGTATTTGTCTTGAAATGTAGAATGCTGTCTTTCTTTGTGAAGTGTTCTTTTTAGAAAAGACCTCATCTATGTCTGAGCCTTGTTGAGGTGCTATGGCTTCAGAAGGTTTGATAGCCAGTCTAAAATTCAAATATGATCATATCTTTTTTTCACATGAAAAAATTCCTGAACAAAAAACCCCCCCCCATATTTCAACGGGAAAGCATGTAAAAATATTTACTAGCTAATATATGTACATTTATGTTCTCACCATCACTGCTTTCTCTGTCTTCTCCTAGGTTTCATTTTGTTATTCAAATCAACAATTTGCTCAGGGCACAGTCTATTATTATTTGGGTTGACAATGTACAGTATGCAAATTAGATATGAGAGCCACTATTGCAAAAAAAGGAAAAAAAAGCACCAAATCTAATTTAGAAATCTCATTGCTATTTGCAGTTACTTATCCATGTCTTTGCTGCTCAACATGCATCCTTCGGCCAGATGCATGATGTCCTGCAGAGTACCATAATACTCAGCTGTTAATTTTATAATCCATGGTCACATCAAGAATGGCAGAAGCAGCCCATAAGCAGGAGAAGACAGCCAGCTGTGAAGTGGTTAAATGCTTGCCTTCCCCCATAAATGAGAAAAGAAGACTTTCTGAGGCAACTACGCTGATTTCAAACCTTGAATATTTATGCTACAGAGAAGTCAGCCATAAATTTACATTTTTAACAGCAAAGTTATGTAGTAAGAATGGAAAAGAAGAAGAAGAATTTTTAAACCAGATAGTGGGCAGTAAAATCAATGCTTCACAAAATCGGGCCAGTTTTAAAAGATAGTCATTGAAAATAGAGGTTGTTTTGTTTTGTTTTTTTGGACCAAGAGTTGTTAATACCAGTTTTTCTTGAATCATCATTAATCAGATGTGTTCAGGGATTACCTCTCTATTATTGCGGCAGCAGCATATTAATCTGACTCTGTGAGAAAACTAGCTGTTTCATGTAAGTCAATTTCACAGATAACTGTAGCATGCAGCTTCAAGTGCAAAAACTTTACCAAAATGCACCATTTTTATGAAACCACTCCTGAAATGGATTTGTAATGCTCCTATCTTAAAGAGCATATGTTCAATAGTTAAGAGTTCTTCTTAATATAGTCAGTATTTCCCCAGAACTACCAGATGAGACCAGGAATTGAGCAGGAAAGAAAAATGAAGTTTCTACAACTCTGCCCCTGCTGAAGGTCCTTATTATCAGGGTGTCAGTGCCTGCCCCCGTGATAGCGTCATCTGTGAGTCTCAAACTGTCTCTGCACCAGCGGAGCCGAGATGTCACTAAGTTGACTGTTGCCCTTTGGGACTGCACAGCTGGTCACTGCTCTGCCACACACAAAGAAATGAACAAGATGAACTCATCGCTCTGGAAGACTTGTTGTCACTTGTATCACACTTCCTGTGGTGTGGGCAAGTTCCTCCTGTGGGGGTCATATCTCTGCAGCTGCTCTTTAGAAGTGTGAGAACACGTTTGCTTGAATTCTTATGTTCTTTATATCTCACAGATTTTATGTGGAAATGGTCTCCTTTTATTAATTCCAGAATCATCAGTTCCTTAGGAATACACAAATTCATGGAGTTGTAGTCAAGGGACTATTTGAATGACAGACATCGAGTCACCCAAATAAAGCAAGGCTCTGAGAGCCTTTTTAAAGAAGGTAACAATGTATCTTACCAGCCCTCCTGATCTAGCCTCACAAGGCTGAGCATCAGTGGGAATACAACTTAATTTCAAGGTATTAGAAAAATACCTGAGAGTTGCCTTTATTATAGCAAGTTAGTTTTTTACTGTTGCTAATGTTGGTTAGGAGTCCAGTTCCTTATTATCAGGCTGTCAAATGTGCGATTTCTTTTTGGTCCTCCCACTTCTGATTTCAATTTATTATCATGCAACAACACAGCTACCCAAAGATCGTGGTACTTGATATAAAACATCAGTGTATCAAGTTTAAGGAAGATCTCATGGCAGTAGTCTTCAACGTATTTGAAATCATGCAATCACCTTTCCTAATATAATTTTAAAGATCAAGTTTACTGTGACACAGAGAGTGTTCAGTATAATATCTTACAAACCCCCAGCAATTATCTCTTTGTTATCTTGGAACCCTTTGAACCTCTTGCCACTGGGTTGTTCTCTTTTGAACCATTCATTTTTAACACCCATTTCATCTCTTACACTTTATCAAATTCTAATAACATGAGACCTTTCCTTAAAATATGTAGTTTTATATAGCTTTTATTCACTGGGCATGACACACTCACTTCAGCCTTCTATACAAAAGATATCTGCGAAACTGATTATGACTCATAAATCTTATGCAGTGACCAGAATATGGCAGCCTACCTTGAATAGAATCACATCAGTATGCCTTGGTACTGTAGTTAAGAACCTAGCTGTTATTTCTACCTGGCAATTCCTAGGTGTTTGCGCATAGACGTGAGAGGTGTACCTTTCTCCTGGTAGTTTATACTCTTCAGAGGCCTTATTTATATATATTCACATGCTGGACATATGCAAACATTGCCCCAAATTTATTCCAGAGTATATCTAAGATCTCTTAAATTTATTGCAGAGTATATCTAAGATCTCTTTTAACAGACAAGGTTTATGTTATTAAAGTCTGAGCCTGGACATTCTCATTAGGGCTCTCACATTCTCCCTAAGACCTCTGATGTCATGTCAGAGCCATGCATTTATAATGAGTTTGCTCCTTCACCTCCCTTTTGTTTCTTCTGGACCTTTCCTCTGCTTGCTGTGTTTACTCCCTTAGTAATAATTAATGATACTAGCTAGCACTGTTTGGGTTGAGGCAAGTAAGCAATCCAATATTTTCCTTTCCATATCATCTTTATATAGGTCAATCTTTTGGTACACCAGGGTTCATAATAGATGTTGGAAAATGCGAGTCCGTTTAAAATATTTTATAAAAGTCCATTTCTTCTGGATTTCCAAATATTCCACACAGAAATTGAAGATATACGACTCTTAGGTGTCTCAATATCTTTCCTACATCAGGAAGAATTGTGTGAATGATTTAATAGAGGGTTGTGGTTACTATTATTAGTTTTCTTGGGCTGCTTTAACAAATGACCACAGGTTTGAATGATTTAAATGAAAAAAATTTACCTTCTAATGGTTTTGAAGGCTAAAAATCCAAAAAGCAAGGTGTCAGTAGGACTATACTTCCGCTGAAGGCGCTAAGGGAAAACCTTCTTGCTTCTCTGTAGCTGCTAGTGGCTCCCAGCAATTATTGGCATTCCTTGATTTAGAGCTGTGTAACTCTGACTTCTGGTTCTTTTGTCACATGCTCTTCTTTCTTGTGTGTATTCTGTATGTTTGTCCCTTTCAAGCCATGCTAGAATTGCTTCTGATGGTTAAAATTTCTCAAAAACCCCAGACGATTCGCATGAGTCCGAACCATCAGACAGGAAGTACTCTCCACAAATCTTCCTTGGATAAGTCTGTTTCTATTCCAGGCTTCTGTTGAGATGGTTGCCTGGATCCATTATGCACAGCCTTAGTCTCATCAATTAAAATGTTGTCCAGCCACACACTGTGAGGTTGGGCATTCATGTTGTAATTATCCACTCACGGAATGAGTTTCTGAGTTTGGTTTTCAGAAATCCCAGCAGGCCTGCTTCTTTGCTATAGGAAAGAAGAGTGTCTTTCAGGACAGACAGAGGCTTTCAGGTAATTTATGCTACAGCTGAACTGGGAATTTGAAGCACTGAACTCATTCCTTTTCCTTCCCACTTCCTCTAAGGAACCACTTTCATTATTATGCTCATTAGTCAGACAAAAACACTCTAATGAATCTATGGTTGTCTGCTTTTTGTCATTGTGACAAAATAACTGAGAAAATCAACTTAAAGGAGGAGTGACTTATTTTGCTAGTGGTTTCATGGCTTCGGAAGCTTCAGTCCGTGGTCTCTTGGCCTCATCATTTCTGGCTCTGTGGTGAGGCAGAAATATCATGGCAGAGAGAGGTGGCAAAGGAAGGCTGCGTGCCACATAGGAGCTAAGAAAGGAGGAAGGGGAAGGAGCTGGGAAAAATATATATTTCCCAAGATCGTGGTCCCATGACCCACTCCCTTTGACTAGACCCCAACTCCTCATAGCCCATTCAGTAAGGAATTCATCAAGCATTAATCATTTATGAAGTTAGTGTCTACATGATATGAACAATTCTTGAAATTCCATCATATGGTAGCAAAGTATTCAGCATAATGAGCACAAAGAGCTCATTTTTTTTCTCTCTCTATAGACAGAGCAAGAAAAGTCATGTGATGACATCACGGAAAGGCAGCCAACTAGATGTAAGGAGGAAAACTTTCACTGTGAGCTGAGTCAGTCAGAACCTTAATCATGGATCTCTCACGTCTGGACCTCTGAGAAAGTAAGTTTTTGATGTTTGTGGTATATTATTATAACATTCCAGGTGACTACTACATCATTTCACGAAGACTCAACACACTCTTTTGTCAATGGAAATATAGCTATTCTTACCTTTAAATTTCATCAGTTTAAAGGACGAATTCAGAAAAGTCATCCTCAAAGATTCTGTTCCCCTAGAACCACTCCTGGTACCAAAATTTCTATCAGTCGGGGTTCTCCAGAGAAATAGAGCCAACAAAAGATACAAACATATAACTATTGATTTCAAGGAGCCTCTTATGTAATTGAAAAGAACCACAAGTCTGAGTGTTGAAGGATGGAAACGATTGGATAGGTATTAACATTACAGACATAAGTCAGAACATCTCTTGTGGGGAAACTCTGCTTTTGAGGGAATCTAACTAACTGGATCAGGCTTACCCAAGAATAATCTCCTTTCTAAAAATAATCTTCAATTGAATTCAGCTGATCACAGATATTAATCATATTCTATAATGTATCTACAGGCAACATCCAGATAAGTGCTTGATTGATTAGTCCTTATATTGTTCCACTTTCCCTTGTTATGATATAATACCTAAGGTGAGATAACATATATAGAAGAGAGATATTCAGCATGGTTTTGGAGCATGAGTCCAAGAACAGCCAGTCTCATCGCTTTGGCTGCTGGTGAGCAGATCCTTGGCTACATCATGTCATTGCAGACAGCATAACAGCAGGAGTATGTGACAGGGAGAAATCACAGGATGAAACAGGAAACCAGAGAGAGACCAGGGAGGGGCCTGTCTTATTCTTTTATAACAACCTTCTTGCAACTAACAAGAGTTCTATAAGAGCTATACCAATCCCTTCTTCAGGGATTCTCTCAGTGACCTAGGGACCTTCCACACTCCCCTCCCAGAAGTCCCACCACGTACTAACACCTAACACATGAGTCGCTGGGGGACAAACTGCACCCCAACCATGGCACCTGGTTACATGTCACACATGTAAAATCAATACACATAACTGTGAAGAGCAGAGAGCAAGGGAGTCAGGAAAACAAAGGACCTTGCCTCAGACAACTAGGCCTTTCCCTGCACTGGCAGTTGTCACTCTTGTTCATGAGGGGATGAGCTTAAAGTAGTTCTCTGACAACAGAGCTGAGAAGTTACCAGCCACTTCTGGAAAGCAGAGAGGGAGTAGCTTTGAGTGCGCATTCACTTATTTTCAGGGAGTCATTTTAGAGTTTTTGTTTTACTTAAAAACATTGCTGGGGGATTTACAGAAAGAACATTGTAAACAGCAGTAAATCACCTTGTATGATTTCTCTAGCAGGCATACACATTATTCCAGTTAAAACCGCCTGCCAGCTTTCTCTTTCTTTGTTTCTTTTTTTTTTTTTTTTGTGTCGGTACCAGGGATCGAACTCGCAGCCTCGCGCCTGCCAAGCAGGCACTTAAGCCACTGAGCCAAACTCCTGGCCCTAGTTTTTTCGAGGCAGGGTCACACTATGTAGTTCAGGCCAGCCTTGCTCACGTTGTAGCCCAAGCTGGCCTCAAATTCACAAAGCTCCTCCTAATTCAGCCTCCCGAGTGCTGGGATTAAAGGCGTGCGCCACCATGCCGGCTCTGCGCCAGGTTTCCACTGCTGCATCTTTCCACAGAAATGTTTGTTTTAACAAGTGGTATGTGTGCTCCTCTTTAAAACTCTGTCCTGCTAACACAACTAATTTGATAAAAGTATACATTCAATTAATTTCTTCTGAGGACTGTGAATGATTAATAGGTTTTTAAATTGGGCTTTAGGGTTTCCAAAAATGTTTCTTGGAATTCCTGCTGCAGTCCTATATACCATACAGCATCCTTACCTGCCAGGAGATTTTACAGTCATGTCCCATTTGACCGCCTCCTTTACCATGACCATGGCTTTGGGGAATATTTTTCTCTTTCCTTTCTCTCCATCGTTCTTCCTACTCTCCCTCTTGGTTCCTCATTCTTCTTAACTCATCAGCTCCCATATTCTGCCTTTCTTATCTCTTTCCTATTTCCTTGTGTCACATTTTAAAAGAACTATAGTGTGATATTTTTCTTTTTAGGAAAAAATATAATGCATGCATATCTAAGTAGAGAGTATGTACTTCATTTTTATTTAAGAACCAAATTAATATTTTATTGATTTTTTTCTTACTCATTTCTGCCACTTTCTCTTGCTAGTAGTAACGAAATAGCTTTCTACCTTATCTTGACTCAAATCTATTCTTTGCTATTAGGCCTAGTTATCCACTGGCTTCATAGGAACAGGGCCAAGTGTCCACAGCATTTTAAGGAAACTACAAAATGTTTTAATTTCTTTTACTATCAGAAGAAAAATATACATAGGTCACTCTAAATTATATTTATTCTTTGTGGTAATATGAGATAAAATAAAATTTGTCTTTATATATATTTTATGGAGGAAGCATATAGAGCTCATGGAAACCATAATGTTGCCCTGGATGAAGGAAAGTGAGTTTTAAAAACAGGCAAATGGGACTCAGTTTTAAGACTTCCTATTGCATTTTGAATAAAGACCTTCCATGTGATAGAAATCTTCTCCCTTCCTCAACCTCGTTTTAAGTCTTTTCCTCTCAAAAAAATCACTATTTTATGAAATCTGTACTTGATTTTCTGGAGGCATCTT
This sequence comes from Dasyprocta punctata, assembly GCA_004363535.1. NCBI lineage: Eukaryota > Metazoa > Chordata > Mammalia > Rodentia > Dasyproctidae > Dasyprocta > Dasyprocta punctata. Next base: position 5,715 of record RJWM01004649.1, on the reverse strand, counting down.
ACCTTTCACACTTCAGGGTCTCATCCTTCTAGAACATTCTCCCCAACTGTCTTGGTTTTCCTTTGCCTGCCTGCTCTTTAGGCCTCGGTTTAAATGTTCTCTCAGGTGAATTTTCCTTCCTGTATAAACTAAGGGCCTCTTTATAATCTCACAGTTGTAATTTGAATGCTTCGGTATTGATCGATTAACCACTGATGATTTTTCATTTGATATTCAATCTTCTGCATTGCAGGGTGGTCTGTGAAGAGAATGCTGCCCCTTCTGATCTTTACGGTGAACTGAAACCTCAAAGTACTGCGGGGCACCCACTTTCAGATCACAATTTCAGAACAAGTTAACAGCCTTGAGTTGATTCAATACATTAATATATTTGAGAATTTTTAAAGAAAAAGAATCTAAAAATCTTTCATCATAGTTTAATTTCTTTACAGTGACTTTTGATCTTCTTTACTTTTACTTGCCCTATTATTAGACAAGTTATTAAATGCTTTGCAACTGTAAGCTATTGGCTGACTTGAAAACTCAAGGCCTCGAAATTTAAAATACATGAAAGTGTATTTTAAAATTTTTTTTATTTTAATCTAATTTCTAGGATGGTTGGTCCTTTTTCCTTTCATTGAGAAACAAAGCATAAAGATCCAGGAAGGTCCATGAAATATTGGTTCATTCCATTAAGTTTTATTCAACTGCAAAGATTCTTACCTCTCATGTTTAATATAATTGCGGGATTGAGGGCTAAGGCCCTCCTTTTTTGTTTCACATTTTGAAAATCAATATCATAGTGTTACAGGTAACTGAGTTAGGCAAAAATATTATAGGCAGACAGATGGGGCTAGGCCCTTAAGGAGCCAGTGCTGAAGGTCAGATACCTTGTAATTGTGGGGGAGGTAGACACCTCTGCAGTGGGCCAGGCCTCAAGACAAAACATAAATCAAATGTACGCACATGCCTCCTAAGGATAAGCATCAGGAATTGATATTCTAACTAGATCTCTATCACCCTGAGGAACCAGGAGTCACCATCCCAGCTCCATACAGGAAGAGTCACTGCTCTGTATGTGTGCCCACTTGGTATGACTATCTTACCCGACTGTCTCTGATTTAATCAATTTTACTTGTGCAGTTAGCCCTATTGGTCGACCATAGTTTTGTCCCAGGCCTTATCCCCACCTTGTGAGTTCCCATGTTTTCCCTGCTTTAGACCTGCCTCACTCTGTGCTTTTGCTCTATAAAAGTCTGTAAAAAAGACAGAGTTTTTGGCAACACACTCAAGACTCCTTCTGTCTCTCTCTCTCAGACAGAAGCTTTCTTTCTCTCTAGAAATACATTCTGCTCTTAACCTCCATTTTCCTAAAATTCTTTCTTTGATTTTAGAGAACACTAACTCATACTGAACAAATAGCAGGTTGGGAGTTTTGTTCCTCTATATCAATAGTAAAGGATGAAAGTTAAAAAAAAAAATTAAGAAAGGCAGTTAGGGCAGTTTATCAAACTCTTTAAAAATTTGCCTCATTATTAAATACATATTCATTTTCTTAATTCTGATCATTTGGACATTTAATAGCTTTTTAAAGCAGTCCCTGATTATTCAAGAGATGCTTATTCTCTTTCTTTCAAATACTTCAAATGTCTATTGCTGGCAGAGTTCTGACAGTCTCTAAAGCTTCCGCAAAGCTCACTAACTTAGTTTAATTCAGAGAAAGCTTCATTAATTTAACTAGATCAGAATGTGCTTATCTGCTAAAAATTAACCTACTTCACTCAGAAATAGTCCTTTTACCTTCAATTGCAATTTCTCCACATCACTGCGGTCAGATTGTCATTCTTTTCTTCGCTTACATGGACTGAGATCCCTGCAGCTCATAGAATGACCTGGCATTTGAAAGTCCTATGATCATTTAAAGGGCCATAGACATGTTTTCTGAACTATGGCTTAATGCTGTTCTAAATATTACGTCTTACCTAAAGAGAGCTACAATAATTATGTATGCCTTTAAAATTCCCTTTTTGGCACTAATGCATAAGTGCTAACAGTGGTATTTATTTCAGGTCCTTCTTTTAAATCGTATAGTGACTGCTTTTTGAATAAAACAAAGGTAAGTTGCTGACCTGTTCTTTCAAAGTTTTTTTTTTTTTTTTTTTTTGCCACTGATTTAAACAACAGGAAGAGAAAAGTAACATGCATGAAAAGCAATAACAGTGATTTCTCATTCTATAATCAATGAAGAGTGGGGAATTTCATATTATTATATTCTTTATTAATACTTATAAAGGTAATATGTCAAATTTGAATACTTTTGTTCACTTTCACCAAATTACATTTTTATTGCTTTTTTTTGCAGCACTAGCTTACAAACTTTAACTTATATTTGTCAAATGAGCAGTTAAGTGTTTTACTGATGGGAAAAATTTAAGTTGGAGTGAAGATATATGACATAGAATCATAAAAAGATTGAGCTGGGAGACAATTTAGAGAGAATATACTCCAATGTTCACTCCAAACCCTCATTTTATTATTTCACGGATGAGGAAACTGAGTCTCTGTGAATTGCTTATTTCTGCAGATCTAATCAGTATGAGCAACAATTTACTCCATTTCGCAAAGAAGCCTACAATGTATATTTCCTTAGATTAAATACTTCACAAGCAGTTTATTTTCAAACTCTACCAATAATGGGAATACTTAACATGTGTTTCACGTTTAATAAATATTATCTGATATGGTCTTATAACACTAATATTCCTTGTAGACTAAATACATAAAATTCAATGTCATTTACATTATTGAGTTCTTTAGTGATATTCATTATAGAAATGAAGTCAATATTTTCAAAATTACAAGTCATTGAATTGGATTATTTTGTTGCTGAATAGATTTTTAATAAGGAATTGATGTTTGAGATGGAATCATTTTCTAGCCTACACGTAACATAGGCAGAAACACAGAGGGACTTACATAAATGAGAAAAATTCCCCAAGCTTGAGTTCTAGAGACAAATTAAAGTTCTTGACGCTGACCTACCTCATTTTGACCTTAACTTGCAGCTTGATCCTTGCAAAAGAAATGTTACATCTGGGTCTGTCTTGAACAAACTGCTCCTTTTTATAGCTTCAGGCTTTATTGTCACTGAGAATGGCCCTTGAGACCTGTCACAGCATTTATTATATTGCCTTTTTACTAAACGTTTAAGGTTACCAACATCTAACTCATGATGTGGTATGGTTTGGTGTGTGTTTATCTAGAGATACAATAGACTTTACCTTGTGCCATTATGACAGCACTGAAATTAATACTAGTCTTTTGTTTTAGAAACAAAACTTTCTTCTAAAAGAGAAATAAATTAAAAGCGCTATTAGTAATATTTAAAAGCATTCTTCAAAATCTCTCTAAGAAGTTAACAGCTAGGCCAGGCATGGTGGTACACACCTGTAATCCCAGCACTCAGGAGATTGAGGCAGGATGATTGCTATGAGTTTGAGGCCTGCCTGGGCTACAGAGTGAGTTCAAGGCTAACCTGAACTGCACAGGGAGACCTTATCTCAAACACACACACACATACACACACGAAGAAGAAGGAGAAGAAGAAGAAGAGAAGGAGAAGGAGAAGGAGAAGGAGAAGGAGAAGGAGAAGAAGGAGAAGAAGGAGAAGGAGAAGACGAAGAAGAAGAAGAAGAAGAAGAAGAAGAAGAAGAAGAAGAAGAAGAAGAAGAGAAGAAGAAGAAGAAGAAGAAGAAGAAGAAGAAGAAGGAGAAGAAGAAGAGGAAGAAATTAACAGCTTACATCAAATAAATTCCTGTGGTTTGTTCCCTTTCTGTCTTACTGGAGCTGTCTCTCAGTTGCAAACTGAGTTGCTTCTTGGTTTTGTCTCTAGCTGTTGTGTCCAGAAAATCTTTGTCTCAAAAGCCAGAAGTTCCAGGATGCCTGTAACAGCAGAGGCGTCTTTCTCGTTGCTCCTCTGAAGGCCAAGGCTGCTTAAATCCTGCACATCTGCCTCAAGCCACTGGTCACAGGGAAGCAAGACATTTTTCTCAGCGAGTATTCATTCATGCCTTGCTAAAGATGAAGGTCCTATCAGGTTTATTTTTACATAATTGAGGCTTTGCTTGAGTCAGGCGCACAGTCCTCAAGAAGAATCCATCAGAACAAAAATGCTTTATACTCTTTTTTCTAAAAAGAGATACTTCCTTAAGTAGTTGAACCAAAATAAAGTCAAAATCAAACAAAAGCCTTCATGAACCTAGAATCACCTCAGTTTTCTTACCTGACACTGATGCATGAAAAGGCTGACTTCACAGTCATTTCGCTGATCAAGATTACCTTTATGGACATTTTTAGCAAAAGAGAAAATTTGAGGAGAGCTCTCCAAGTAGGAGATTGTGTTTGTAAAACATTTAATTCAATCAAGCATGTGTCTGCAACAACCTGTGACCTGTGTCTCTGTTGTCTAAGGATTTTCTTACCAGAATTAGTTTTTTGCTAAGGAAATATGCCCACAAGGCTTTGCTCAGAGATCATTGTACACTCACAGGCCAGGCATGGGGTTGAGTCTAGGCAAAACTGTGACAGCAGTTTTAGTCCTGGGCTCCCATTTTGACATCTATCCCTAAATTCAAGTAATGAGGATCGCCTCTTTTCCACCTGCCATCCAGTTTCCCAAACTGGTATCTCACAGGAGTCTACCGGCCTACTCACGTGTTTCATAATCAACAGATTACATTCATCCTGGTGAGACCTAAGAGAATAAGGCTCAAAAATAACTCATCCTCTTTATATGCTGTTACTTTCCCCGGTTGTATTAATGGTTCCCAGGTTTTCAGATTTTATAGCAGAGTGAAATTTCAACAACAAAAATGGGCATGAGACAAGATACAGGGAATAAGTAGAATAGAGCTGTCAATTTAGTGTTGTATCGTTAGAGGCAACACACATACACACACACACAAACTCCCACACACCCTCACTCCCACATGCCCACTATATGATTCCAATATATTTAGCCACTAGTATGGAAATTGGTGACCTGGAGGTGGCTCCACAGAATGAGGCACATGCAATATGTCCCAGAGAGCTTTCCCCTCATACCTGGCCTCTCTGTGGAGCCTGCCATGTGGCTGGTGCTGATACTTTCCAAACTGGTGCACACTTATCAGAATTGAGAAAAATTCCTGATTCTTGCTCCACCACAAGGGTTGGGGCAATTCTATGGGCCTTTGAGATCATCTATGCTCTTCCATGATGAGATGTCAACATGAGGCACACTCATGTCCAGATGCTGAATGGGCTCAGCACGAACAAAGTCCCATCTTACGAAGAGGAAAAAAGCAAAAGCAAGAGACAATGCCTGGGTGTCTCTGAAGACTACTCTTAGCTTTCTCCAGCAAGGCTTACAACCTATTCCCATTTTGTTTTGTTTTTACCAAGTAAGGGGATCAAAATATAATGAAGTAAAATACTACTGCATTTTCGTCCCAGTATTATTAAAAATTAAATAACTTAGTTATAGTTATTATAATATACTGAGTTTATAATTATTATTGACAATATAATTTCATACATAGAAATATGTTTTTACGTTTATCATAAGAATGTTCTAATCTCAAAACAAAAGGGGAATCCCTCTCACTAATCTCTGCATGCTGGAGAAAGCCAGTGCAGAGCTGAGAGTCCTACGTAACGCGTCTGCAGCTCTCTGGGCTACATCCGAAGTATTTGCCT